>VXBP01004273.1:37455-81970 GCA_013400115.1 Rhinopomastus cyanomelas
GTACCTCTGAATTTCTCTTTCACCTCTACCTGAACAAAGCAGACAAGCTTTGAATGTAGAAGACTGGTCTGGGATTCAGGAGACCCGTGTTCTCTGTGTGGTTCTGCTGTTCCTTTGCTGGCTGACCTTGGGCATTCTCCATGCATGCCTTCCTATTTATTCTGGAACAGGTTATTGATCCTTTATAAGGGTTCCAAAGTGGAACCCCAAAGGATGGAAAACACTTTATGAAGGCTGGCTGTTCTTCTTGCTGTTGATTACCTTCCTTGCAGTGAGACACTGAACTCATACCCTCTATATACAGTTTTCTGTGGTGATAAGAAGCAGTGAAAGCATAATGCCCCAATTAGGTGTTGTTCCATGGAAAGACCTATGACTCCAAAGCTGAAAGATTGTCTACTGTGTCTGCAACCTAGAAATGTTTTTAAGTTGACTTGCATGTAGATATTCTGACTCCCTTGAAGCTTCTCTTAAGGTCTCCAATGACCTTTTCTTGGCCAGGTCTCAGAGTCTCTATTCCGTCTTCATCCTTCTTGGCTTCCCTGCTGTTTTTGACACTTGATCATGCCCAGTCTTGAAATCTTGTCCTCCCTTGACTTTTGTGTCAGTATTTTCTTAGTTTCCCTCCTACTGTTCTAGTAATTTGCTCGGTAGATTCTGCATCAAGCTATTCACCTTCCTCCACCTCTAGTGTTTTCTGCTCTTCTTTATCTTCTTCACGGCAGCGACAGTAAATTACACAACGTGACGTATGCTACCTTAACATCCTTCTTTTTAATTATTTGCTGCAAGTTTAAGACCACTGAGGCCAAAATAGAACTCTAGAAAGCTCATGTGAGATTACTGTGTGTAATGATGTGAGATTACTCTTTCTTTCCTGCTTACTTCTCTTGCGAGTCTCCACAGCCAGGCCTATAACATGGGTTTCCTTAGACTCCTCTTACTTTGTACATACAGGGTAAGGACTTACCTTCCAGTTTCATGGCCTGAATGTTCTTAGTCTCTTTGGGTAACCTTTATGCTTTCTCCTTCATTTACTGTCTCAATTGCTGCTGGGTTACTTTCTTGTCAAAAACACAATTACTGTAGTAGTCCTCCTGGTGTGTTTTCTCAACGTGTTGCCATCTCCTCCTTGCCAAGCCTGTGCCTTGGCTATCATTCACCACAAAGGCTTCCAGCTTCTTGTACTCACTCTAAGGGGCCTTCACATTTATGTGTCTGTCCGGTTTGCCCATCTCTTATCGAATTGTCCTTTACCAGCAACATAAATATGACATGCTTTTTCATTTCTTGCACAAGCATCTCTTCACATTCTTCCTCGGCTGACTCATACTTGATACATACAGGAAAATTGCCAGCCAGTAGAGGCCAGGCATGCTGGAAACTACTTATTTGCATATTTGAAAATTATTCAAAAGGCCTAGCTGATACTTGGAGGTAGTTGTCTTATTACATGGACCCTCCTCTCCCTGACTACTTTTGTAAAGAAGGACCATTACAAAAGTAAATATTATCATAAGCAAAGACATCTCAAAGACTGCGAAGGTCAGGGTTAAAGCAGAATAATATTTACTTGCAGTTGCAAGGTCACAACTGTCACAAGGATGTGTGTGGAAGAAAGGAGCTTCTTTCAGTGTTTGTAAGGAAATGAACAGGAAATTTAGTTTGGGGGCGATACACAAAATGGAGCATTTCATGAGCCCAAAATGAGCATTTCAAGATGCAGAAAGTCAAGCAACAATACTCTTATTTTAAGCCTGAAGAAACTTAATGAGAGTAATGTTCTTGCTCTTGACCTTCAGGCTTGGTACAAATCTTTTCAAGTTGTGAGCCTAAGTAAGAACTGTCCGGTGTTGTCTTCTGGAAGACAGTTCAGTCAGTTTAGTTCAGAATAACAGCTAACAGAATAATGAAAGGAATTACGTTAAAACAGTGACTAAGAACTACTTTTTGAGTTTCACACAGTATTACTAGATTCTTCTGCTCATGCTCCAATTTCAGCTGCGCTTTGCTTCCAAATGAATTTTTAACAGGCTTTTCTGCTGCGCTTTGACAGATGACCAAACTCTGACAGTATCTGCTGTATGTACATTTTGGCCACGCGGTATACAACCTGATACCAGTTTTTCTATGAATTCAGTACGTAGCTCTTACCAGTGCTTGGTACCTGTTTCCACAGGAGGGACACAATGGGTTGTGGCTTGTTTCAGTAGCTTCATATTGACTAATCTGTTTGCAGTGGTTCAGCCTTTGGTGAACAGGTTCTGTAGAAGCTTTGCAGTATTTCTATTATTAAACTGCAAGGTTAGCAGTCATCTTTAAGTGGCAGACCCATTTTTTAAGGGAGTGAGAATGCAGTTGCATGAGTAAGTGCATATTGCATTCTTCTAACCTGGGTTTCTGTACCTGTCTTTTCAACAATGCATGCTGATCTTCTGGCAAGATAGTCTGCAAGGAAAAACTACTATGTTGTCTCTAATTTCAGAGACAATCTCGACTGTAACTAGTGTTCACATATCCTACGCTGAAGATTTACTACTGGACGTGATTCTGATAGGCAGCTAAAATTGAAGTCCTTCCCTACAACCTGAGTGCTCCCAGAAGGCTGGGGGACACCTTCTCTTAGACACAGTTTCTCTACCACAGGCTTCCTGGGTAGAGGGAAATTTTCATTCCAGGTATGTGCTTATAGATTTGAATTATTCCAAAAACAGTAACCTGCACCTTTCTCAGCAGAAGAGTAATTGTTCTGCAATATTCTTAAAGCAAATGCCAGAGATTTCTCTTGCCTGCCTTGGGGTATGTTGAGAATTACAGCTTCTACTTGCAATGGTAAAATACTGCGTAGTGGTACTAGAGGTAGAGGGATGCTGTGAGATGTTTCTGCTGTGGTGATATATTTTCATTGTGCTTCTTCAAAGTGCTTGGTTTACTTTTTACTTCAAATCTGTTATTGGGAGGGTTGTCATGGGACACTTGGCTTATTATTAAAGTAAATCTTTTATAGTAGTCTTCCTGCAAAGAAAATAATTTTTGGCTCAGAAGTATTTTGGGCACACCAGTGTTGTCAATATAATTTGCTGTTTCTTTTGACAGGCGTTACGTATTCCCCGCTTTCACTTACACAGCACCATAAATAAGCAAACTAATCTTAACTTTGAACACGTATTTTCAGACTGTCTGAGGGGTCTCTGCAGTGTTTGTGCAGCATTGATCGATGCATTTTTGCTGTATGTTTATATAACAGGCAGAAAAGGGGTATTTAATTAGTTGGTCTTTCTGAAGTCTGGCAAGGCACTAGCTGTGCTTGGTCATAGCCTTTGATGCCTGCAGATATACTTGCTCACTTGACACGAGAATATTTTAGACTTTGGCTGTAATGCCACCTGTTGATAAGTTTAAACAAGCAGGTCAGGTTTTGCCAACTGTACCTTTTTGTCAGGTTCATACAAAACTAGTCTAGAACTGATACTTGGAGCTGAGTCCTAATGCATTTCCAATGCGGGGGTTTTGGAGACTTTATAGTCCCCACAAGACTTGATGGTTTGTTAATACTGAGAATGCAGGCACAGCCTGAATTCAAAATGCAAAGTTCTACCCTGCTGGTGCACCTTTCACAGAATGGAGGCAATCAGAAGGTCCTGTGTTGAAGGGTGCTACTATGATCCTGCTGTGGCAGGGGCATTGGACTAGACGATCTTTTGAGGTCCCTTCCAATCCCTCATGTTTCTATGATTCTATGATATTTTTGTAATGAGTAACTATTATAAAAACAAGTTTATTTCTTTTTTTCATTTTCCCTGAGACTTACTTTGAACCCAGTGGTGTTGATATTTCTGTTTGTTGAAGGAAACCATGTCTGTGTAACAATTATTACAAAACCATTAGTCCGCTGATTTATAGTAAGCTGTACATACACAGATCATTAGGGGTTGGAAGGGACCTCCAGAGGTCATCAAGTCCAACCCCCTCCTGCTCAAGCAGGATCACAGAACCTAAGATAGGTTAACAGTAAATGCATCCAGACAGGGCTTAAAAGTCTTCAGAAAAGTGGATGCCACAACCTCTCTGGGTAGCCCATTCCAATGTAACCCTTACGTTAAAGAAGTTTTTCCTCATATTCAGGTGGAACTTCCTGTGCTTCAACTGACACCCATTGCCCCTTGTCCTAACACAGGGTGCAAGTGAAAAATGATTCTCTCTTTCTTCTTGATACCTGGCCTTCATGTACCTGTATATAGTGATTAAGTCCCCTGTCCAAGCTGAAAAGTCCCCTGGTTGAGAAGTTTTCACCTTCCTCACTCTGATTTTTCATTACCATCTTAGCGTGTTGGTTTGCTTCAGCAAATGTCCATATCAGGGTGCTGTAATTACTATATCCCCGTGTTGTTTTACACAGAGTAGCATTTAACACAGCCATTTCATCTCACACACTTAAGTTTTGAGTAAGGGTATGGAGTCAGACCCCTGTTCCATGGCCAGGTGCAGATTGCGACTGTTCATGTGCGTATAGATGATACACGTGTGCTCTAAGGTGACAGAAACTTCCTCTGGTTGAATTCTTTCTTCCTTTGTGGTTCATGATGAGCAGTAACTGTGTGCCCCCTATAACCACATCTGCAAGCCTACAGTTTATTGAGAAAATGGGTTTTGGCTTGTTCTGCTGCTCTCAAAGAAACATGGTTCTAGGGTATGACAGTTCCCCTTCCCTCTTTGCCCCAGGGAGTGTTTTTCTTCCTTTCATGTGGCACTGTAGACAGAAGTGTACTTCCAGATTGCAGTGCTTTTTGCTGGGTTTGCTGATGTACTAACGTGACACCTACCGCTGCTTCCAGGTTAAGTGTCATACTAGGAGTCTCTGTCTTCCTTCTGGATTTGATTCCAGAAACATTTCCTGAAGTCTTCTCACAAGTAGTACCACAGTGATGGATAACATTTTCAGACTACACAGGTAATCAGTATCCTTTCTTTCTAATTTCTTACACTGAGCAAATATATCTCAGAATGTTTGCTTACTGACGATAAGATTTTTAAGTGTTGTGTTTCTACCATCTCAGTTCACACCTCCTTATTTTTGAGAGAAATAACATATCTTAAAATGGCAGATTCCTCTTTTCTGCCCGAGTTAGCAAAATTGATTGTTTTCCCCTTATTGGCATAAGAATACAGGATTCTTGCACACGTAATTTACACAAACATGCCAAAACTGCCTTTCCCCACTGAAGTAGAAGCTGTCTGTTCCTTTATGCACGTGGTTTTCCTCCTTATTTCTTAGGTAGTTTGATGAGGGTTGCAAGTCAAATGGTTTTTTTTGATGAGTTGAGGTTTTTTGTTTGCTAAATGTCTTGGAAGCTAGATGTGTCTTTGAGATGGACTTTGTGAGTCAGATCACTGTATCTGTGTTTCAGGCACCTAAGTAGAAGTGGCCTTATTTTTATAGGTATTCTAGAGCAGTGTCTCTCACCGCTTGGTAGTCTGTTGTGCATTTCTTCCTTCTCAAAGTTTAGGTTGTGAAGCCCAAGTTGAGTCTCCTTGAAATGTGTGCGAGTAGTGTCTCACTGGGTTGGAAGAGCAGCAAGTAAAGAAGCAGTGAAAGTAAATGCAGAGAACTAAACGAGTAAATGTAGATATTTATTCGAGGATGTACATCTTCTGTAGGCTTTGCAGAGTGTAGTTTCATTCATTGAATGACTCTGCTTCAGTTGTATTTGATTCTGGCTGGCCAGCCTTTGAGTTCAGCCCTAAGGAATGTTTCAGGCTATAAATGTTTATTAACTACATTCAGTATGACCCTTCGAGTGCTGTTCCCACATTTCATACGTTTTTCAGTCCTGACATAGAAGTAGCAGTGATCTTGGATAAGATCTCACTGGCTTAGACCAAGCCTTTGCAAAGTAGCAGGACAGGCAAAGCACAGGTTTCATAGTCTGGTGACAGGGATGGCACTGTCTGATAGACAGAAGTTTGGCTTGTGCTTTCAGCCTGATAGCCTAGTTGCCTAATATCCTCGTTGCAGATAGAAGGCAGTAGCTTTCTTGGACAGCTGTAGTGAAGTACTACTAGTCTCAGGTGATTTAGTGGTTATAAAAGGTATTAAATGCTAGATGAATGTAATTTTCTTATGGATCAGACAGAGTCTCATCTGTTTAACTGTAGTTTGACATTAGTGCTTGATTATCATATTTTATTCTCCCCGACCTGTCTTGACTTGGGGTTGTACTGGAACCTAGTTAGTGCTTGAGAAATGAAGATTCTGCAGTCAGTTTTCAGCTGTTGATGGTGGTTATGACTTGGCTACCTTATCCTTGGTTTTTGGAGTCAGCCAAGTACATAAGCAGATACCATTTACCATGTAAAGTGGGAGATTATCAGTTCAGGTCCGTGACTTGCTGTTTGCTTCTTCAAAGTTAATTCTGGCTTGATAACGTGGTAGGATTACTTTTGTTTTAAATACCCTTGACTCCAATTCAGTGTGTTTGTTACTCACTAGCTTTGGGGATTTTTTTTCATTTCTTTGAATGGGATCATAAGAGTTTGAAAGAAGATTTGCCAGGCAATAAACTTGGAAGGGAAAGTTGGAAGAGTCATAAGCTGCTCTGGTTTGGCTGCAGTCTTGTTTTATCATATCATTAAGTAGAGTCAAGCTGTTGTGCTACTTAAATCGGGTGAATGAAGTATAAAGTACAAATTATAGCAAGAATTACTTTTATAGTAAGTGTTATTTCAAATAATTTAGTAGCCCATTACACCAAATTATTTTTGCCCTGGCAGTGTTCTGGAATTGCCACCTTACTTAAGGTTTGACTGTGCCTGGTTATTACTGATCCTGCATTGCCAGGGTACAGACTTATAAATCCAGTAACATGATCGAGTTCAAACGTGGAAAAAAATACCTTATTCCACTCCTTTGAAATTTCCCATGTGATTGCTGTTGGGTTCGAGCCTTTGCTTTCTGTCCTGAATTACTGGCTAGCATATCTGTTTTAAAGAGCTGCTGTATTTCACAGGAAAGCAGTTGCTTCAGTGCTGGGTGATCAATGTGTATGTACACATAGAATGGTTTTATTTAAGATTTTGGGATATTATTTTCTTGTCAAAGATTTTTATAAACCAGGGAATGAAGATACTCTGATTCTTAGTGTGGCTGTAACGTGACCCTGCTTGTCTCCCTGACAAGTGTGTTTTACAGAAATACACAAAGGCTTGTGTCTGTCACGATGGCAGATGAACTTATGTTTTATTGCATGGCACGTCATCCCAAATGCTATACTGGCATAACCCGGGCCATTCTGAAGTTCTGTGAAAGTCGGGGTGGTTTTGTTCCTGCTTCTTGGATTTCTGACAGTTCACACTGGTATCTCAATCTGCCATAAGCTTTTATCACCTAATTTTCTTGATTTCTGTTTGTCAAAGAAAACCCACCCAGCAAAACCAACCCAAACCAAATTAAAACGAGAGTGGCTGGGAAATTTGTGTTTATTTTACTTTGGATTTGTGTCGCTAGCCCAACTGGCGTTTCACCCGATGGTTTGACACGCGTATGTTAAGCAGCAGTGATTTGTTCTCTGATTGCACTGTGGAAATTAAGATTTACATGAGGCACACTTACAGCATTCAACTGAAACCTGAAAACAAGTCCTGCTTTCGAACAGCAAACTGTTTGTTTTCGCCCAAGGTGAATACAAGTTCTGGTGTGGGCTGTACCTGTGAAGTTACCACACCGATGGAGCTGTGTGTCAGTCACATGGGTGCCTCCGCCTGTCCGGCCCCCACTGGATGAAGAGTGTGGTGCTTCCCTTCCCTTGTGTAACTCAGGCAGGAATAGTGCTGCCTTCTTTCTGCTTTTTTCTTCCTTTTGATTTAAAACGTTTGCGATTAGGTGGGTTCAGCCAAAAGGAGCTGTATTCAGTGAACAGCAACTTGAGTCGGTCGGACAATGGAAAGCCTTTTGCAGCTCTGATCGTTTCTGGTTAGCTGTGTAGTCAGTAGTCATTGCTATCAGATGTGATAGTGTGGCAGATGAGTAGATAGATAAGTTAGTAGCAGTTGGGCTTTTCCTTTCCTCCCCAGGCAGAAAAACGCTTCCACTGCAGAAGCTGTAGTGCTGCAATGTCACTTTTCAGTGTGTGCATGCCCATGAGCCTGAGTGGTGATGTTAGCTAGCTGCGCAGTTATCGATGGTGTTCTTTCAGCCCAGGGCTTCGGAGCCTGCACGTGGTGCTTGAGGGATGGATTTTGTTGGAGTGTTGTGTAAGTGTTTGGGCCCAAACAGGTGTGCTGGGCATTATGTGTGAAAAAGAGTGGTCTAGTGCATGCCACAGTGTTGGAGTGTGGGCTCTGAAGTGCTTTTGTGCAATGAGAGCACTTCAGCACAGAAGTGCAAGGTGTAGTGCATATGGTAGTGGGGGAAGAATGAGGAGCTTCTGTGTCAAAATGCTGGGTGCATCTGTCTCTGGATTTGTGCATCCACAGTGTGTTACTGGCAAACACCTATTTTTAGAATGAGTATCTAATTGATATTCATGCAGATGGGTGTCTCCCAGTCTCATCTCAGTGATGCACTTGTGGGGAGGTGTCTGTTGATGCGTTTTCCTAAGCAGAGTGTGTTCGTGTTGGTCTGTTCTCTCTCATATGCGTGCATGCATTTAACTAATCATGCAAGCATGTACATAAGTGTGCATATCTGTGCACTTACCTTCAAAGTCCACACACTAGTGTGCTCAAGCACAGCATCATCTCATCCTTTAACAAGATTAATTTCAAAAACAAAAGGTACAGAACTTGCAGCCCTTCAAGACATGACTCTCGTCTTTAGGCAAAGAATAAATGCAGAGCAGTGCAGGTTGTGGCCATGGAAACTTGGCCACCTCAGTCTAGACTTGAAGGGCTTACTCCTAATATAGTGATGCAGCTAATTATGATTGAGAAGGGTGATCTTCCTGCTGCCTGGGCTACTACAAAAGATAGCGTACATTTCTGTTTAGTGTACAAATTCATACAAGTTCATGCTGCTGGATTCTTTCTTAATATAAAATAATGGTTAAGTAGAAGATCCTGTGTACAAGTGCTAGCCGTGCTGGACAGGTGTGGTTTATATTTATGAGAGGAAATAGATGAAATTATGAGAGGAGAGATTATGGGTCTGTTTCCATCCTATGGCAAACTTCTATGACTATGGACAAGTAAGTTTTTCTTCTGTCTCAGATGTGGGGAAAATACTTGCCTGTTACATTATGAATTGAGATTTAATTCAGTAGAACTATATATATATATTTGGGAAAAATGGGTTATGGTTAGGCAAAGCTTTAACTATTATGAGCTTAATATAGTCTGTTCCACCTCGACACGCTGGATGTAATTATCTATATATAGTATTATGCATGATCTTGGTGTTTTAAAACGAGATATGTAATCCTAGCTCTAAGGAATAGGATTCATTATAATGTCACTTGATGCAAAAAGAGAGGGTAGGCCACAGAGAGAAATTAATTTCCCTCCAAATTAAGATAGTCACAGTCCTGACTTCTCTAGATAATCTAATTAAATTGTGGTTTTTATGTGGCCTGAAGGAGTATTCCCTCTTAGCTCTGACTTTCCTCTTACCTCACGTAGTTAACATACTGCATTACAGGTAATTTTGGTGAATGGTGACAAGGTTGTGTAGTCAATGAGTGAATGTGATTCAGCTCCAACTTGATTTGAGTAAATGTTAGTTCTTTACCTGGAAACAGTTGAGGTGCTGTGGGTGAGACTGTCCTGGCAATGTTACTGCGAGTGCTTCCAGCTATGAATGGATCTTCCCAGGATCGTTCTCTCAGAGGCACAGTCATAGGACTTTTTGAATGATTCTGTCTGTCTGTGAGTGAGGTATCTGTGGTAGGATGATTTGCACAAGTGTATGTGCTATAGGGGGAGGAGTGGAGGAACACAAACAGATGTTTCTGTTCTTAAGGTTCCCCTTTTACATCTCAGGAGTTCCCTTTGTGCTCCTTTCTCCTTTCAGATACTCGTGCTTGTAGCATCATGGCCTCTGACCTGGAAAGCAGCCTCACTTCCATAGACTGGCTCCCACAGCTGACTTTAAGGGCTACTATTGAAAAATTAGGGGGTTCCTCACAAGCAGGACCTCCGGGGGCTGCCCGAAAGTGCCCCCCAGGTTCACCGACAGATCCCAATGCCACCCTGAGTAAGGATGAGGCTGCAGTGCACCAAGATGGGAAGCCACGTTATAGCTATGCCACTTTGATCACATATGCCATCAACTCATCACCTGCCAAGAAGATGACACTTAGTGAGATCTACCGCTGGATCTGTGACAACTTTCCCTACTATAAGAACGCTGGTATCGGTTGGAAGGTAAGGACTTGCATTGCTCAAGTGCCTAATTACAAGACTTACTTTCTTAATTCTGTGCAAAATACCCTTCCTAAGCAAAATGAAAAAGCAGATGTGAAACTAAGTTGATTCAGTGGAGAAAGTGCAGAGCCAGAGGTCCCATTTGGCTGGATGGTTTTGTTGGTCCCTCGAGAAGCAGTGTGCAAAACACCCACCACCACCAACCAAGAAAAACAAAATTGCCTGCCCCCCCCATCCCCAAACACCCACGTTACTACCAGCTTCTGTATCACATTGTTCATCGCATCTGCTCTGGATGTATAGGTGGTTCAGCCCCATTTGATTCATCCTAATGCACCCCTCTCCTTTCCCCAGCTTCTGTTTTGCTCTGTTCCGGGTGTACGTAGTGAGCTCTGGCTTTTGAGTACGCGCTGTCCTCCTGCTTTCGCTGCCTGCACCCAGGCATTTTCAGAACACTGAATGTTTTTGGTGTAGCACTTACCTGATTCTCTTACTCCTTCATCAGAACTCTATTCGTCATAACCTCTCTCTGAATAAATGTTTTCGAAAGGTGCCTCGACCAAGAGATGATCCTGGGAAGGTAAGAAATCTGCATGCTCCTGGGCAAGCAATTTAAAACTGCGGGGAATAAGCAGGGGTTGCCCTTTCTAACTCATGGTTGGAATTTGAAACCTGAAGTGTAGGCAAAAATGGAAGCAGTAGTAAGATTTACTGTGCTGCTTTGACTGCAGAAGCATTCAATTAAAGGGAACCTGTGGAAGGAGCCTTGATGATTTGAGCAATTGTTTTTGTTGTCTGTGGTCTTTGGTTGATTTAAAGACACTGGAAGAAATGAGGTTAAATATACTTTATTAGTTTGGAGTTTTTTTATACTTATATGTAAAATTTAGGCCTGGTCCAACCTGTCCAACCTGTACCAGCAGTAGCTGCTGGTGAATTGTGACAACATGGCTTTCATGGAGACAAGATCCAAGAAGACGAGAGCGGAACCACTATCTGTTTAGGCTGCAATACATTTAGTGTTGGAAAACATGTGTCATCATCAGATAGTTCAAATTTGTAGAAATCATTTACAAATCAAGAATCTGATTTGAAAAAAGAAAAGAAAAAATGAAGAATTTAGGCCTTTTTTTGCTCAATAAAAAAAGCTAATAAAGCTTTTTGAGTGTGTCTAGAGGGTAAAGGGGAACTTCTGGCAAAATAAAAACTTGGCATTCTGGCATGCAGGTATTACTGTTAGAAAACTTTTACCAAAGAAGCAGAAGGAGATGGTGGGAACTCCATCTGTTTAGACAGAAAGATTGTCTTCTCCCCCCTCCCCATCCTGAACTTACCAGAAAGGGCCACTTGCTCAGGCCTTTTGTTTCAGGTTATATTTAAAGGGCTAAGTGCTCAGTTGGTGTCTATAAATGAAAGTAGTATATCTTTGCAGATCAGTGCTCAAAAATACCTTTGATTATATGGCCTATTCCAAGAAATCCTAACTGACCTCAGTGTATATGTTTGCAGGTGTTTGTTGGCATGTTGGGCTGGGCTGATAAAAGCACCTCTTCTGTGCTTTACACTGATAATTCATATTTCAGTTTGAGATTAAAATGAGCTCTAGAGTTCTCTTTATTCTTAGTCAGAAAACAACATACATAATTATATTTTATGTCGAAAGGGATCTCTGGAGGTCAACATGCACCCCCAGCCCTCTCACAGACAGATAGCTGGGTTGTTGAGGTCTTCAGTTTGAATTTTTGTATCTCCAGAGGTACCAGATCTGAGTGCTTGTTCTAACACTGCACCATCACTGTGAGGACATTTTTCTCCATATCTGAGTGCAGTTTCCCTAGCTGTAACTTGTGTTTATTGCCTCTTGTGCTGTGCCTTTTTGAGAGGTTTGATTCTGTCTTCGTTATCAACTCCTTACACAGTTGAAGAGAGTAATTAGATCCCCCTAAGCCTTCTGTCTTGTCCAGACTAAATAGGTCTGCCTGTGTGAACTGTTGTACGTCACGTGGTGCAGTCGTTAGTCATCATGGCTGTTCCTCTTTGGATGCATTTTAGTGTGTCAGTGTTTCTTGCACTGGGAACCCCTAAACAGGCACCTTACTCAAAGTGGAGTTTCACAAGCCTGGAGAAGGAGCAACCATTCCAGCTGTCTCTGCCCAGTCTGCACAATGAGTTGGTTCTCATCAGTCAATAATTCTGTTGTGAGGAAGGTACTGGAGGGGGTGTTCAGGTACAAAAAAGTTAGCAAGGTTTGTATCAAACCATCTTTTGCTCTTGGTGTTCTGTCTTAGAGGAGTGGAAGTGTAGAGCGTTCTGCCTTCCCCAGTAGCATCATTCAATGCAACCCATTGCAAGAGAGGAATGTGTTCTTGATATCCAAGTCTTGATTGTCTGATGTTCTGGGGGTGAGCCCTGAGGTCCTACTGTGTAGTTGGTGCTGCATTCTGTGGGTCAGTCACCCTTTGCTTCAGGAACAGCATTGACAGAGCCATGCATTCACCAATGGGTCTTCTCTTTCCAGGGCTCTTATTGGACAATAGATACGTGTCCAGATATATCCCGCAAGAGGCGGCATCCTCCAGATGATGATGTGAGTGGTGTTCTTTGCAGATAGCATGGAGGAGGAGGAGGAGGGTCGACCCCCTTCTGATTCCAAGGAGTTCTTCCAACACCAGTCTATAGTATTGTTTTGTGGGTGGAATGTACAGGTGGGGAGACAAAGGCTAGGACTTTGCACGTATGTCCTGCGCATCAGCTGTTACTGCTGCTGTTCAGTAGCAAAGTTAACGTTGTTTAAAGTTGTTTATCCTGACTCTTCAGTGACAAAGGCTCATTCCTTCTCTTTTCTAAGCCATGAACTTGTGCAGTGGGGGAGCTGGCTTCCCATCTGCAGTTTCACTTCTCTATCTGTTTTTGATTTCGGCTCCTTTCCTTTTCTCCCCCGTCCTCAGATACCACAAGACTCCCCTGAGCAAGAGGCAAGCAAAAGCCCCCGAGGAGCTGTTCCAGTCAGCACAGAAGCTTCTTTGCCACCTGAGGCCACCCCTCAGCTGTCACTCCAGAGCACCACCCCCATTGCCAGCTACAGTCAGGTGAGCTGGAAGGAAAGGGGTAAAAGCCTTATGATGAGGGGCAGAGAGGGGGAGGAGTGCATGAATGGAAAAAACAAAGTGGTGAGAAGAGAAGGAATTGTGAAAATGTGACACAGAGGCAAAAATAAAAAGAAGGGAAGAAGCTGAAAGTGCAGAGGCAGAAAATGAGGAGGAAGTGATTTTACCAGAGGGCTGGATGGGGATGAGGATAAAGGTGTGATGGTATTAGAAAGCTGAAGAAAAGTCTGGAGCCGGTGTGCTGCAGTGGAAGAGAGGTGGCTGATTTTCCTCAAGTGGCATTTGGGAAGCTTTGTTGGGAAATGAGCTAAGTGTGATATATCAATGCATGTTCCACTTGTACCTAGTATCTGGATCCCTATTTGAAGTTTACAACACCTAGCAGAAGCTAAAAGGCCTTATTCCTACCTTCCTTCCCTAGCAGGGTGCAGGGCCTGTGGATGTTGCCTCTACTGTAGCAGGGGGGCAGGGCCGCGATGGGGCAGATGTGCCAACTCCACTGTACAGTGCCAACCATGACTTCAAGTTCTCCTACTCTGAGATCAACTTCCAGGATCTTAGCTGGTCCTTCCGAAATCTCTACAAATCCATGCTGGAGAAATCATCTTCCTCTCAGCACGGTGAGTAACTGTGTGCGTCATGCAGGGTGGGCAGGTATCTGCCCACACAGTCTTGTCCACTGGTATATCTCAGCTCTTTCCTCGTTCAGGGGCCTGTGCAAACAGACTTTCCTTCTTTGGCACGCTGTAATTAGTTCTGCCAGGTGCAGATAAATCTGCGTGTCCTTTATTCTGAGAGAACTAGGGGGAGCGATAGATAAAGAGGGTAGTGATTTAAAAATACCTTGTGTGGAGACCAAAGCAAATACTAACATGACAGAAGCTTGAAGAAAAAGAAGTCCAGGGAAAAGCTTGTCAGAGAGGTATTCACAGTCTGTCAGGCTAAAAACTCGAAGAGGGAGGGGATTGTTGACTGTGGAGTTTCTCCAGAAGGAGAGTGGGAAGGCATCATTGCTCAGATCTATTAGAATTAGGGTTGTACAAGACCTGGAAGAAGTGAGCTCTATGGAAGAGGCCCTGCGGCTCCGTCTGTGGCTTCTGTTTCTGGGACTAAGGAAGCAGCCGGCAGAGGGCAGAACGGCAGCAGGGATGCGATGCCCACAGACAGCACGGCGTTAGTTTCTGACTTCAGGTGCTCCTCTAAATACTCACCTGGTGTAAAAAGCAATATTTTACGAGACGAGCCTCTCACTTGTGTTGTCAGACATCGTGCAGTGCAGGCAAAGGCTGCTTATCTAGCAGAATACTCCTGAACTTGCAGCTTCAGTGAAATAAAAATTTATGACACTCACTAGTTTCATCGTGCCAGCACTTGAGATTCCTTGTAGCAGCATGTTGTGTGAGGTGGTGTAGAGTGAGCAAGCTGGAAAAATGTAAAGAAGAAACTTTACACAGGAACAGGCTGCCCAGGGAGGTTGTGGAGTCTTCTTCACTGGAGACGTTTAAGACCCGCCTGGACGTGTTCCTGTGTGACTTGGTGTGGCAGGGGGATTGGACTGGCTGATCTTTCGAGGTCCCTTCCAATCCCTTATGATTCTATGATTCAGTGTGTATGTGCCTGTGTAAAAGCTTAGCAGTTGTCTGGGTTTTCTCTCTCACAGCTGTAAGGTAGTCTATGAAAACTTCTAGTCTTTAAGGAAATTTTGTGGCAACTTTCGTGCCAGGATGGCAGTACTCATCCTTTTGCCCTGTCATAGGTAGGTGGCCTAAGGGTTGACTTAGTGGAAAAACTCAGGCTTGCTTGTTGATGGCAAAGTAAGAGCACTCAAAGTAAGAAATGGGTAGCTCTGTTTAATGATGAATAGTGCCCTTCCTTGTGATTTTTCTTTTCCTGGAGGTTCTACAACATAAAGGGAGAGTAAACTGGGGAAGCAGATACGAAGAGACATGCTGAGCCCCTGGTGTGGGGAAGAATGGAAGCCCCCTGATGCTCTTGCACATAGGGAATGCATGAAATGTGAGAGACTAGAAATGACACGCTCAAATTGGTCAGGAGGGATGGAAGTAATAAAAGAGCCCTGATGTGTGCCGTGTGCTCTGGGTGCAGAAGTGATAGAACGTGTGACCTCTGATGATCTGTGTGAGAAAAATTGTGAAGGTTCCCAGCTAGGCTGCTTGTAAGATGGGAGCAGAATCACTCTGGTTGGAAAAGACCCCTGGGTTCATTGAGTCCAACCATCTACCCTACCTTACAAGTTCTGCTCTGAACCATATCCCTCCACACCTTGTCCAAACAAACTTTAAACATGTCCAGGGATGGCGACTCAACCACCATCCTGGGAAGCCCATTCCAGTGCCTGACCACCCTTTCAGTGAACGTTTTTTTCCTAATATCAAGTCTAAACCTACCCTGTTGTAACTTGAACCCATTCCCTCTTGTCCTATCACCAACTGCTTGTGAGAAAAGACCAGCACCGACCTCACCACAACATCATTTCAGGTAGTTGTAGAGAGTAATGAGGTCTCCTCTCAGCCTCTTCTTCAAAATAAAGAGCCCCAGCTCTCTCAGTCTTTCCTCATAAGATTGATTCTCTAGGCCCTTCACCAGCTTAGTTGCCCTCCTCTGCCCCTGCTCCAGCACCTGCACATCTCTCTTGTGTTGAGGTGCCCCGAACTGGACACAGCACTCAAGAAGTGGCCTCACCAGTGCTAATACAGGGGGATGATAACCTCCCTACTCCTGCTGGCCACACTATTTCTAATGCAAGCCAGGATGCCATTTGCCTTCTTGGCCACCTGGGCACACTGCTGGCTCATATTCATCTTTCTGTCAATTAGAACCCTCAGGTCTCTCTCTGCCACACAGCTCTCCAGCCACAGGACCTGGCACTTGGCCGTATTGAAGCTCCTGCCATTAACTTTGGCCCATTGCTCCAGTCTGTCCCAGTGTCTCTGAAGAGCCTCCCTACCCTCTTGCAGATGAACACTCCCACCTAACTTGGTGTCATCTGCAAACTTCCTGATGATGCTCTCTGTGTCTTTATCGAGATCATCAATAAAGATGTTAAACAGAGATGGTCCCAACACCAAGCCCTGAGGCACATCACTCGCGACAGGCCCCCAGCTGGATTTCACTCCACCACTCGTTGGGCCCCTCTGTTCAACCAGGGTTTTATCCAGCAGACTGTGTGCAGAAGAGGTCTTTTGGAAATAGAGTTACCACGTTACCAGCTTTGTAAATGTGGTGTTGTTTGAAGTTGCTTAATGGTCAGTTCTAGGAAAACACATGTGCTTGGCATTTTAGGAGAGCATGGGGGTGACTTTGGTAAGTACAGAAGAAACCCTGGGAGGAACTCAAGTGCCTCTGTACTAGAAGATGCAATTCTGCTGGGCTTTGTAGTAGAAGAGCCTTTTGGTTTGGAATAGAAGCCGGAGCACAGCGAGGGCCTGAATGTGCAGTGGGTAGTTGTTGGCAGCCTATAGAGGGCACTCGGAAAGCTTCATAAATAGCAGGGTGAGCAGTGTGAAATTAGAGATGGGTAATTCCAGCAGAGGTCTGATCCAGGCAGCTCTTAAAGCTCCCTTCTCTTTATTTTACTTGGCAGGTTTCTCTTCTCTCCTTGGTGACATGCAGCCCTCCAACCACAACTACTACATGTATCAGCAGCAGCAGGGCCCCTCATCAGTGGGTGCTGCTCCCCCGCTTCACACTCCAACCCCAGAGGGTTGCCCATCCCAAGGGGGAAAGCAACAGGGTGGTGAAGGTTATGGCCCTCCACCAGTGATGTCCATGCACCCACCCCCAATGCAGCATGGAGGCTACCACCAGCATCAGCAGCATCACCCACACTCCCACCCACAGCAGCAGCCACATCAGCACCAGCAGCAGCAGCAGTCACAGGCTTCAATCAACAGTGCTGGCTTTGGTAAGTCCAGAGCGATGGACAGAACAGCTGGAAAAGGAGGCCATGAGAAGTCCTGGACAGAAATGCCACAAGTGAACCTCCCTAAGTATTTCCTAGATTGTGCGTGGAAAAAGGGTGAAAGCCAGCCGTGACTGAAATCTGAGAGGGAAATGGCTTCCTTACTGAAGGAAAGGAGGATGCATTGACACTGGGTTTGGAAGGCTGTGTAGGGATGCAGGATAAAGTCAGAGACCAACTGAAGAAGGATGTACGACCCCTGGTCAGCCAAGGGAGAAAGGATTTCTAGCCACTCTAGTCTCGGGCTCTTCGGTGCACAGGGACAAGTCATTTTACATGAAGAGGTGGAGGAAAAGGGTGTTCTGTGCTGGAATAATCTTGTCCCCATTTCATTCCAGCATTTCCCCCTGATTGGTGCTCCAACATTGATTCCCTGAAGGAAAGCTTCAAGATGGTAAATCGACTGAACTGGTCTAGCATTGAGCACTCCCAGTTCTCAGGTCAGTGTTGGCTTGGTGACTTGGTCTAGTGGCTCATTGACTAGGGTTGCAGTCTAGTGCTGTGACTGTGTCAAGTTTCTGAGTGAGTGCACTCTACTGTTTGTAAAATGTTCTGTGTTGTGGCTTCTGTGATAGACCTGGAAGTAGATGAACACTGCAGGGATGTGGGGAAGTGGGAATTAAGTTGTAGAAGTCTGTCAAGAAGCTAACAGAGATTTTTCCCTTCCCTGCCTGAGTCAGTGAGCTGGTATCCTGGATATGGAGCTCTCTGTGAGTTTGTGACAGATTAGGAGTGACGAGTTTGGTTTGTGGGGAGACGGTGGGATTTATGGGTAGAAGACAGGAATTCTTTGCAGAGGAGACCACACTGTACGTACTGGCTTTGACGCTGTCCTTCGACCTCTGCAGAGCTGATGGAGAGTCTGCGCCAGGCTGAGCGGAAGAACTGGACGCTGGATCAACACCACATTGCCAACCTCTGTGACTCCCTCAATCACTTCCTTACCCAGACTGGCCAGCTCCCTCACCTGATTGGCCCACAGCAGCCCCCTCGAATCTCTGATTCTTGTGCCCTGAACAGTGGCAAGCAGGAACAATCCATGAACCAAGGTATTTAGGAGGGTATTTTAAATGCCCAGTTTGGTGTGTATCCTAAACTGCTCACAGCTTTGCCAGGCAGTGTGGCGCCAGGCAGCTCGGGGCTCAGCTGACAGAGCTGTTCACAGCAACTCAGCTTCCTCGGACTTGGAAGAACTAGGATGTCTGTGGCCTGAGCACGCTGTTGTTTATGTGACAGGCAACATCTCCAGGCAGAAACACCTTTAAAAGGTAAACCTGTAAGAAGAGAAGAGGGTGATGGTTTCTGTAGATGACCACGGCAAGGTAGAGAGGTTGCTATTCCAGATGGCAGGAGCTGTAGCAGCTCTAAAGAAAAAAGTTCTTGCCCCTCAACACTGACTGGACAAGAAGTAGGAGGAGGCACTCTGAGGACAGCACACAGGGTATCATGGCCTTGATAGAGTGTGTGTCATCTAGTACTGAACTAAGCAGATGGTCCTGAGCCAGCTTGTGGTGTTTCTGGATGAAAATTTTCTTCTTTTACAATAGTAGAAAAACTCCTGCTGGTTCCAAGAACAAGATCCCTGACCAAGCTATAGCTTGCGGTTGGGACCCAACAGCTCAACTTCTCCTCAGTATCCCGGGGGTCTGAGTGAGTTGCTCTGTGGCTGAGCTGCCACCCAGTCAGGGCCAAGGCAACTGACCAGAATATTAACAGGTTGTTTTGGTGTTTTGGTTTTTTTATTCCTTTCCTTTCACAGTGAACTCCTATGGTCAGCCCCAGCCTCCCCATCTCTTTTCCGGGCCATCTCCTATGTACCAGATCTCCACCCAGGACTCTCCGGGATATAATCGCCCAGGTAAGAGGTGGCATTAAATCACACAGTACCAGTGAACATCAGAGCACTGGTCCCCAAGCCCTTTGTGCTTTTCTTCCAGAGTGCCTGCTCATCAAATGGAGCACTGAAACTAGAAGGGGAGCCTGGGCTGCTAGGGGCTCTGCGTTTAGGGCTGTACCAGAGCTCTGGCCTGATTTTATTCACCCTCGGGTCGTTGTTGAAGACAGCTTCTCATGAGAAGCTCTTGAAGTTCTTTGGGCTTTGTCAGTAGCCAGCTGTAAGGGAAGTTAAGGAGGCTGAAACTTAACCTCTATAGAAGCTGCTGTGGAGAATTTTACACCAGGCCACCTACAGACATTTGTAGGGACTGTGTGATGGAAGAACTCGTGCCCCTAGTATTCTTTCACTTAGACTGTTGGAAGGCAGGAGGCCCGAATCCCCAAGGGCAAAAGAAAGTGAGATTTTTAAAATTCTAACTCTTTCCTTTCACTTCTTTTTTTCCCTTATCTTTTGCTCAGCTCACCATCTAGTCCCTCGGCCTCCAGGACCTCCTCCAGGCGCCAACGAGGAAATCCCTGACGATTTCGACTGGGACTTGATCACCTAGCGAGTTACAGACTTGATAGCCTGTCCTTCGTGAAGGACGTGGGAGGGGAGGGGGACACGGGGTCACTGGTGCTAGCACCACCCTCCCCAGCCTCCCTGCCTTGCCTGTATATAGATATATATTCTTTATCTCCGCCAGAGAAGCCACCGCAAGATGCTGCCGAAGATAATCCTTCCTTGCGTCCTGTTTTCTCTTCTTTTACTTCTTTTGTTTATTATTGTTATTATTATTATTATTATTATTGTTATTACCAGTAACTGAGCACAGCCTTCCCCCTCCTCTGGTGGCCTCAGACGCATCAGATCGGCTCTTTCGTGTTGCATGGTGCCCTGTGGAGGGCAGAGAGATGGGTCCTTGGCGCCCTGCAGAGACCTCGGAAGGCTCAATCCTCGAGTGCATCTTTCTCTGCCTCCGTCATTTTGCGTTTAACAATCCTCTTTCCCTTCAAGGTGGCCGGTGAATCTGCTGTATTGGCTACTGGAGTGAGAGAGCCTAGTGGACCCTGGGAGCCTGTAGTTACGTTGTTTCATAAGTGTTGTAAAGGTCATGGGCTGAAGGGACGCTGTAGGGGTGATCTTAGCTCTGTGAACTTTCTTGCACCAGCAGGAAAAGCAGAAATGAAGAAACGGAGTCCCCAAGTGCAGAGAGGGGTAACCCCTGAGGTAGGGAGAGCTGAGCTAAGATGGGAGGCCAGATCGGAGTTTGGAGCAAGGAGAATGTAGCAGAGACAATGTTTCAGCAAAAAAGTTGGGTTTCAGTGCCATCTGAGAGGACAGAGAGAGGTTTTGAGGGAATCCTGACCTATTTTCTGCACTGCCTTTTGCAGTCTCCACATGAAGCCTGCGTACCCAGCAGCTAGAAGAAGCAGTCAGGGGTTTCACATGTGATTCAGCAAATTCTGTTCCTTGGAGCTTTTAATTTCACTCCTGACCCCTTCAAGCCCTTCTTTTAAATATGTAATGAGGCTCTTACTTGCATATGCAAATTCAGACATTTTCTCCCATCAGTAATTCAGTGTTCCGTTGTTATTTGACCCTCTGCCCCTCATTCTTTGGAGACTGTCCCCACCTGGGGTTCGAGAGCGTCAGCGATGGGAGCCTTGTGTAGGTGCAAGTTCTCTGTCAGTGGTTCCCTCTTTGTGAATGGACTAATGGTGGGAAAGGGAGGCAGCTGCTCAGAGTGGAGATAAATTAGGGGACTTTTGGTCAAAGGGCTGGACCCTCTGGTCAAGTAACTGGGAGGCCCTCACAAGTGGTTTTGGTAAGAGATGCGTTAGAAGAGAGAGGACAAGGTGGGGCAGGTCTTTGAACCGAGCAGCCAAAGAGTGTACTAGAAAAGGGAGGATACTGGGTCCGACCCCCTTGAAGTTCTGCTGGGGAGATGATGGAATCCAGTGTAAATCCCAAAGGATGAGTTTCGTCAGCACTTGCAAATCAGGGAGATAGAAAAGGTCCAGGAGCAGGAGTGAGTGTTGAGATGCCTCTTCCCCAATGCTGTGTCCCATGCTCCCCCTTTTTTTTTCTGGTACAGCTCTGTTCTGTCAAACCTCCTGTGTTCTCTTAGTATTTTGTAAAGGCTCCCCCCAGCCCTTATTCCCTGTTTGCCAGTGAAGGGAACCAAGATGGAAGTAAAACATCATGGCCACTTGACAGATGTGGAGCAGTGGGAATAGAAACCTCTGCTCTGACTGCAGGAAGGTGGGGAACTAGCATTGCTTTTTCAGTTTGCTGTAGGGATAAACCAGTTGGATCTCTGTTAGAGAAGTGGGCACAGTGTTGTTGTATCGGGGGGATGGATGGATGGTTTTGTTTGGTTTTTTCTTTTCCAAGTGTGTGATTTTTGGGGGGAGTTCGTTGTTGAGTGTTTCCAAGAGAAATGAGGAATCCCAGAGAACTTTAGTGTCGAGCCAGCTGTTATCTTTGCTGCCTCAGGATGGGAGTGATCCAGCGTGGAAGCAGCACGTGTGATGGATTTCTGTGGAAAGTGGCACCGGAGAACCACGAGAGACAACCTCTGGTAGGTGCCGGGTAGTGCTTTGCAGAAGATGCTTGGTGAGAGTCGGCCCTGTGGAAGTCTGAAAACACCACTGGACAAAGAGCAATCCAAGATGGCTCCTTCTGCGTATCCAAGTGCTCCTCATTCGCATATTTGCCTCATTTGCGTATTAAGTTGCGCCTCGTTTGCATATGTAAATACATGCCGGTCAGTGTGCAAATTAGCCTCGTTCCTCTGCCCCTGAAATAAATGTGCGTTGTTTGTGTGTGGGAAGGCACTGGGTGGCATATTGAGCTCTGCAGGGTGCTGGCTGCCGGCCTGCAGGGACATCTGCCTGTCCCCGAGAGGGCTCCTTGCAGGCCTCTCCAGCGTAGGGTGGTGCCCCCAGGCTTTGTGTCAGTGGTCAGGGAGAGAGGGGCATGGTCTCACGAGTTTATTTTTGTGCATGCTTTCTTAATAAAAAGAAAAAGTGAATGTTTATGGTTTAACTCTTTTGGTGCCAGTATTGCATTTTTTTCCAGCGGCGCCTGCCACGTGGGCTTGGTCCCACCCATCTGCCGTAGAAGCAGCGGTCGGGCAAGGACGTGGCCATCTTCACAGCCCACACTTACTTGTATGTTATGACTGAGACTTTTTAGGATGTCAGGAGAAAGAGTTAGAAGTTCTCACAGCTGATGGTTCACAGGGAAGCCGAGGTCAGGGAGTTTTCAGCTTGCGCTTGCCAGAAAGGCAAAGTGAAAGCTATCGGTGGTTAGTGGCTGTTGGCCGTAACGTTTGTTTACCTTACTCCTTTAAGGAAAGACTAACACAAAAAGCAGATTTCAAACTGCTTCCTTAGAGAACCTAATAAACACACTTCTGCTTTTCAGAAGTGGGGAACGTTTACACTTGGGACTAGACAAAATTTTTATCTTCTTCCAGCAGGACGCGAGATTCACACTTCTTGTAGACAGCAGGAGATGGCTGGGCCACACCAGCCTCGTTATCCACCTTCCTGGAGTCAGACTGGAGGTATCACTTCTTCATTCCAAGGTTTCACAAAACAGCTACCAGCAACCACCTCACGTGGTCCATCAGTGACAGCAGCTGCTCACGTTCTGTACACGTGCCATAGGTACACTTGGATAGTCTTGGGCTACTTTCTAGAAGGAACTATGGTGGTGGAGGGAGTGTTGTGGAGACAGTGAGTGTGAGTGCTTGCAAACAAACACAGCGACAGTACCTGTGTTGGACTGGTTACTGGACAAATAGTACATGATGTATTTGCTGGGACAAAGGGATGTCTTGGACGTTACCAGGGCATGAAAACCAGTTTGGTGCGGCCAACTGGGGCAACTGCTGTTCTCGTGCGCAGCTGGAAAAAGGCAGTCTCAAAGGAAATGTTCAGAACAAAACCTCTTGAACTCCAAGTAGGGTCAAAGTAGATGAAAGATGGGATGACACTGCAAGGAGAGACATCAAAGTTAGTTTCACCTGCAGAGACAGGATACGTAGCATATCGACATAAGCACCTTAAGGACATTCTCATCTAGCACTTCAGAGGCTAAACTACACAATTCTACTACAAATCTCTCCACAAGCCGCCTTTCTTCCTTTAACTGCTCCGGGTCTGCTGTTTACCAGTTGTTGCTCTTGGTACTTTCAACTTACCATCTCTCTAGAGGATACAAAGGGCATTAGCTGATGTGATCTGAACCATCTCAGCCTCTGTGTGCAGATCTGCAGACTGACTACGTGGTGTTGTAGCAGGAAAAGGCGTTAAGTGGTGGGTGAGTAACTTGCAGGGGCTCAACTTGCTCTGCCTACAATGATCAGAAGTCCTGCATTACACTGTGCTGCTGCTGTCCTTCTCTGATGAAGTCTTGGTTCTGTCAAGAGAGGAAGGGATCAGACGTGTTGGTAAAGACACCTTCCAGGATTCCTTGCACCGATTTCCATGCCTTCGCCCTGAAGTCCTGTCCCACAAAAACATCGAGCAGGGGGTTGATGCAGCTGTTGGCATACGCAAGTGCTGTAGAGAGGTGATCCCAGAGGATCATGACTCATTGGGTCCTGTTCCAAGAGCAGGTACAAGAGACAGGATCCCAACTACATTGGGATCTACATGATTGTCTTCGTAGAAACTTCCCTGTGAGTTGTTACCACCACAGGGCAAAGCTAAGTATTCTTCTGACAACCCATTTTCAGAATCATCTAAATGACCTAGCGCCTCGTCCTCTCCAAAATTGTACCCACGCTCTGTTTTGTTGTTGATGTATTTTGATACAAGAAAAGGTTTCTTGCTGCAAGACAACGAAGCTGAGACGCAGAATATTTCAGCAATGGCTTTAAACTATTAAAAGAGTAGTGCAAAGACTTTAAGTGCTCAATTATTCTTGGACTTAGTATATTTAGACAGGAAAGGAAGTCTAGCAAAGCCAAGGCAGAACTAAGAAAAGGAGCCCGCGCATCCTTTCAGCGTTAATAGAATGGTTTCTAAACTCCATGGTAACTGAACCCTCGCCGAAGGGATGAGGACAGTTGTGTTGCTGAAGGGTCCTGAGAAGCGTGGCCACAAGGGAAGGAGCCTACATAGGTAAGAGGAGCAGCTGAGGAAATGTGAGTAAGACAACCCAGACTGCTTCTATTTTAACCCATTATGCCAGTCAAAAGCTGTTGTGTGCTGGACTGAGTGTCAAGATGATGAAGTCTCCCCAGCAATCTAGTTTTTGTGTAAGGCAGTCTGAAAGTGGAACCATGTTTAGTGTGAGAAGCTCTACATCTTGAGGGAGATGATCCTTCCCCTCTACTCAGCTCTTGTGGGGCTCCACCTGTGTACTGTTCTGGAGCCCCAAGCACAAGGAGGATGTGGAACTGTTGAAGGATGTACAGAGGCAGGCCATGAAGATGATCAGATGGCTGGAACACCTCTTCTATGAGAACAAGGTGCAAGAGTTGGGACTATTTAACCTAGAGAAGAGGAGGCTCTGGGGAGACCTTACAGCAGCCTTCCAGCACCTGGAAAACGCCAATAAGAAACCTGGGGAAGGGCTTTTTACAAGAGTTTGTAATGACAGGACAAGGGGAAATGGCTTTAAGCCAGAAGAGGGTAGATTTACATTAGATACTAGGAGGAAATTCTTTACAGTGAGGGTGGTGTGGCACTGGGACAGGTTTCCCAGGGAGGTGGGGGATGCTCTATCACTGGAAGTGTCCAAGGCCTGGTTGGATGGGTCTCTAGGCAACCTGGTCTAGTGGGAGGACCAATCCTATAGCAGGGGGATTGGAAATAAAAGATCTTTAAGGTGCCTTCCAACCTAAGCCATTCTATGAGTCTGTGATTCCATGACCTTTACAGGGACAGCTGGAGAACAGTGATGCAAGAGCTGAACCTTGCTACCTCCCCATGTAGCCACAGAAGGGGATGGGGAATCAAGGAATACTGTAAAGACAGTAACACAAATCCCACTCTAAAGCAAATGGAGGGATGATTCAACAAGATGCTTCCCCCTCTGTGTTTTCAAATCAAAAAGGCTGCAACGTGATTATGAAAATGGAAGGAGAACTGGAGGGGAGAGACAGTTTCAGGAGTGAAGAATACAACATGGCAAGCTGGAGAGGAAAGCAGAGCTCTTGCAGCTGCTTGTACTTACTGGAGTGAAGCAGATACCTCAGTGTGTTGGGGAGCAAGGACCATCAGTGCCGTCCCTGGACCGGCTGAAGAAGGCCACCCACATGCCTCTTCTAGGAACCGCTTTTCTCCTGCATGTGCATGCTTGTGCTAAGTGCTTTCTTCCACTCTGGCAGAAAGGCTAAGAGTGACTCATATCTGACATTGCAGATGTGATCTGCTGATAAAATACCAAAAACTCAACCCAAAAAAGCTACCAAAGCACAAAATAGCACCAAAACAAAACAGTGCCCGGAGTCAAAGAATAGCAGTGAGCAAGGGGATGACGGGCACAGGCTCAGACCGTACTGTAGATCTCAGAAGACAACTGGACCCGATGGCCTTGGTGTTAACTCTGACTTTTGCTTGGTGAAGTTCATCCTTCCAAACCCTGCCGTGCCACCATCAGGCCTCTGTTGTCTTGTAGCCACTTCATTTTTTCATGAGATCAGCACATTCACCTGTCAGCACATTTCTGGGATTCTTACAAATCCAGATCAGCTTCTGTGCCAGCCTGAGACAGTTTAGTTCACCAAATCCTGAACGTTTGGCTCAGCAAACCACAATTAGTCATGTCCAAGGGATTTTATTTTGGTTTTTGACTTTTCAGGGTGTTGGAAGTCTTACTTGGTTGGGTTTTGTTTCCTTTTTTTGAAGGAACAAGTTAGAAGTGGTTAATGGAAATGCTGAGAGCACAAAACATGGTCATTCCATAAAAGGGACGGGTACCCAGGGTAAGTAATTTCACATGTGCAACAGTAAAGTTCTTCCTCATCCCCTCAGTCTGAGAAATCAAAACTACTGGAAGAAACGACGAGCCTCAGACATATGGCTTTGGTGTTTTGCTTTTGTTCTGGAAAATGAACTAGGATGGAGCAGAGTTCCACTCCCAAGCACGTCCCTGTGAAATGCTGCCTCCAACATGAAACCACAGTGCCAGGAACAGGAAGGCAGATGGGGCTGGGGGGGGACCCCCAGCAATGGACCACCATGAAAATTCCTCCTGTTGCATCTTATCCTTAGCTGCCACATTTCCTGGGGGACTCCTCAGTCCCATTGGCCAAGGGATGCATAGCCTTTTCATCACAACATAACTCACTAGCTCTAGTCAAACTCTGCTTTGCAAGAAGGTCCCTCTCCATCAATTTACCAGCTCTGATCTTCCCAGCTAAAACCTCTCGCACTGCCACAGCAAGCACTCTGTCCCAGCCAGCTCACCCTGGACAGTGATGGCATCACATCTGATCCAAGTTTATTATTAATTTGGGACACATAAGTGCAAGACAGACACTGAGGTGCTGGAGCAGGTCCAGAGGAGGGCAACAAGGTTGGTGAAGAGTCTGGAGAACAACTGAGGAACAGCTGTGGGAACTGGGGCTGTTTAGTTTGAAGAAAAAGAAGTCTGCGAGGAGATCGTACTGCTGTCTACAACTGTCTGAAAGGAAGTCGTAGAGAGGTGGGTGAGGGTCTCTCCTCACAAGTAACAAGTGACAGGACAAGAGGAAATTACCTCAAGCTGCACCAGGGGAAGTTTTGGCTAGACACTAGGAAAAACTGTATTGAAAGGGTCATCAGGCACTGGAACAGGCTGCCCAGGGAAGTGGCTAAAGCACCACCCCTGGATGTGTTTGGAAGTTGTGTAGATATGGAGCTTAGGGATATGGTTTGGTAATGGGCTTGGTACAGCGAGGTTAATGGTTGGCCTTGATCATCTTAAAGGTCTTTTCCAACCTAAATGATTCTGTGACTCCACAAAACTTCAGCACTCTATAAGTTACTAAATACTGACCCCCATATACAACCTTTAAAATGTGATCAGCATAGTTCCAAAAGCCTCCCTCCTGCAAGAGCGTGCAGGTTGTCTCCAAAACACTTCTGCAAGAATTCTACTTGTATTTCAGATTTGGACTACTTCTCCAGATCTGCAAATCTTGGCAGCCCCTCTCAGACCTCTCATTTGTTTCTCTGCAAGTGGTGTGACTAGACAGCTACAACTTCTCACAGGTCCTGCATGTTCCTTGTGAACATGACAAACTCACTCTCCTAACAAACCTGTCCGAAACTGCCTCTACCACCAGCACAACTGTTGGTCTAGAAATCACGCTGCAGTGGATTGGTGGCTGGTCTCTGCCTTGTTTCCATCGTCAGAGCTGTGCGCTCAGTTTAACAGGGACCCTCTGCAGGCACAAGTATCTGCAGGGCTGCTCTGCTGGAGTTCCCCAGGCTCTCCTCCTGAGAACATCTGCTGTATGACCCCAAGGCGTTTTGCTGAGGGAGGTCAGGCAGTCATCTTTGATTGCTGAGCAGGAAACAAAGCATCGATCATGCTTCATTTAAAAATAGCTCTTCAGAGTCTCAGCCTCTCAGGACTGAGTGGGTGCTTGGGTCAGATGTTTTGCCAGGGCACTTTCCATGAAGTAAACACTGTTTTAAATAGTGTTTTCACTGTTGGGTAAAAAACTGTCATCTTGGGATGAACCTTGAATTATTTACTGAGTAATTTTGTAGACTGGTTTCCCCTGCACCTTCTGTGCAGATAGGACTATTCCAAACACTGGAATTAAGTCCATAAAGTACATTCCTGGACGATGTTTTCCTTCAATAAGCAATCCAAAAGCCAAAATGGTTCATCTGCATCACGTGTTATGAGGCTACCTAAAGCCTGGCATGACCCACGCATTGTACTCTACTGGTGTAGGCCTCTGTATCGGCACACCGCATGTGATTGAACACCGTGCAGTTCCAGCCAAGACTTCTCTGGAGAAGAAGAGGAGGCTCCCAGGTGGCCTTCTTGTGGCCTTCCAGTATCTGAAGGGGGCTACAAAAAGGCTGGGGAGGGGCTTTTTAGGATGTCAGGTAGTGACAGGAGTAGGGGGAATGGAGCAAAGCTGGAGATGGGTAGATTGAGAGTGGATGTGAGGAGGAAGTTGTTCACTGTGAGCGTGGTTGGCCAGGGAGGCGGTGGAGGCCCCATCCCTGGAGGTGTTTAAGGCCAGGCTGGATAAGGCTCTGGCCAGCCTGATCTAGGGTGGGGTGTCCCTGCCCATGGCAGGAGAGTTGGAACTCGATGATTCTGTGGTCCCTTCTAACCAGACTGACTGTATGACTGGGTCTGGGTGATCCTGCTGTGGCAGGGGGATTGGACTGGATGATCTTTCAAGGTCCCTTCCAATCCCTAATGATTCTATGATTGGTTTTCTTTCATTGGAGATTTCTGTGTGGGAAGAATATGGCTCTTCCACTGCTTCTATAGTCTGATTTTAAGTATGTTCTTCTTCAGGAGGTGTTCAAGGTCAGGTTGGACAGGGCATTGGGCAAGCTGGTCTAGTGAGAGGTGTCCCGGCCCATGGCAGGAGTGGATGGAACTACATGATTTCTGAGGTCCTTTCCAAGCTAAACCATTCCATGATTCTATGTCAACATGTTTAATCCTTTTTAAAAAGTAAAAAAAAAACCAAACCACCAAAATAAATCAAAAAATTTCAGCTATTTTTGGCAGTGCTTCGTATCCTCTTGGTCCAGAGATGCTTGTTTCAAGAAGACAGGAGGATGTTGTGTGCTCTGCTAGTTAAGCCTCAGTGGGTTTGAATGGGAGATGTATTCCTGCTGCCCTGGTACTACTTGTGCATCTGTCCTCTCGTGCCTTATAAAAGCTGGCCCTTTGCCACTTTCTCATCTTAGATGCCTTCCTTCTAGAGGAGCTGTGGGAGGACTGCAGCGCACTGAATGACAGCACAATGAAGAGGCAGGCAAGATGTAATATTACTAATTGTGAATGACTGAATTTGCAAAAGCAACTGTAATGATACATGCAGTGTGATGAACTCCAGAGAAGTTACTGTCATTCAAACTAGGAACTTAGCTGTTCCTGCAGAAAGTTCTGTTACACTCCTCTTAACACGCACCGCTGCTCAAAAGGCGACTGTGACAGGAATGATTTGGTTGCTTCTTGAATACTGAATGCTGTAGCAGTCTTTGAACTTAATTAATCAGAAATTAGACAAACATTATGACCAGCCATGGCTGAGAATGGCTTCTTTTGGTGGACAAGCTAAATACCTAAAAATGCTTCACCTTGGGAATAAGACCTCTAAGTGACAGTATGAGAGACACGCGGAGAAGGTAAGATGAATGCTTGCAGCACAAGAATCAAGAAATACCCACTGGAATGTTCAGGTAGAATTTTGAAAACAAGAAAAAGTCACTTTTTTGTACTGCACAGTTAGAACCATGGCTCAAGGGATGAGTAACCAAAAAGTGCAAAAAAATGCCAAACAATTTGATGAATCTGTAGTGGCAGTCTATAAAACCTTGCTAACAAGTGCAAAGCAAACCCCTGGCTCACAAAGCCCTTACACTCCAGATTGCCAAGACATTTTGCTAGGAAAGTGTTAATTCTGTACTGTTTTACAGGCTTCCCTTAAGCAGCTCTGTTCTCCTCAGTTGGTCTCTCATTAACCTCTTCGCTAAGGTCTGTCAGTCTGGCAAGCAATGTAACACGGGCATCTTGCAAGCAAGGAGGCAGAGCCTCTGCCTATATCGTGGCTTGTATCCACATCGAGTACCGGTGCGCTGTATTCTCACTAGCCCTTGCGTGGGCTGCGTGAAAGGGTTCACATCTCAGTGCGGAGAGGTCCACTGCGGCGTGCAGCCTGGCAGGACATCCACGCTGCTGGCTGCAGCCTCTGCTCCATGGGGCACCCAGATCCACCACAACGCTGAGCGTGTGGTTTCCTCCCTTCTGGCGCAGGGAGGCAGAACCAGCTGGCAGAGGGGAAGGGGAAGCTGTGCATGTGCGTCACTCACCATCGGTTCAGCTACTCGGCTCACACCAGTCCCATGTCCCTCCCTTCTCTCATACAGCTGGCGGTACCTCTTCTGGGGAAAACCAGGCCATTCAGATGTGCTAATTAAATTACAGCTGTCCTGCTTTGTTAGTCCTAACAACCCAGGTTCACACGAGGTTCTAGCACAGCTATTTGAAACTATTAGTTTGGGCAAATTAATGGAGTTGTTGGTAAGCAAAGGCTTCTGCATTCTAAGGCTCCACTTTTTAGGACTCCCTCTTCCTGTATCGTAAGGCCTTGTCAACTTTTTCATGGGGCTTCATCTCTCCTGCTGAATCCTTCCACTTGAGCAAAGCTTGGAGTTTTCTAACCTACACCAGGGGCCTCTCCAGGCCCAGCGCCCTTCACCTTTCTCACCCACCACCATGCCCTGGCGAACCTTCCGGTAGCTCCGGACCTCCCAGCACCCAGGACAGGGGTTCTATCTCCGCAGGGCCGCGTCAGCCCACCCAGCGCTGCAGCCAGGTCGAGACCCCCGCATCACCCAGGGCCCGAACCCAACATGGCCGCGCCGGGCCCAGTGGGGAACCTGCTGCCAGGCTCCAAGATGGAAGCAGCCCCCGCTGCTGTGTCAGAAGCGGCTCCAAGATGGCCACCGCCTCCTCGCGTGTCGCTGCCAGGATCCAAGATGGCTCCTCCCACGCCTTCAGCGCAGCCCGCCCGCCGCCCCAGCGCCCTCCGGCGGTGCCTGCCCTTATCAAAGATGGCGGCGGGACGCGGGCCCCGTTATTAGGCTCCAGCTCGTGGCTAGGGCGCTGTCTTCTGCGGGCGAGATGGCGGCAGCTGAGTCGGAGTATGAGTCTGTTCTCTGCGTGAAGCCTGATGTCAACGTCTACCGCATTCCGCCCCGCACTTCCAACCGCGGGTACAGGTGAGAGACTGAGCGGCACCTGGCGTTGCCCTGGCCCGGCCCGGCCCGGCCCCTGACCGCGGGGCTGTGCCCTGGCAGGGCCCTAGGACAGGCGAGTAGGACCTCAGGAGCCGTGGCCTGCGGCCTCCAGCAGCTCCAGCCTGTTCCACGGGGCTTTAACCCACTCCCGCTGCAGCTCTGGGGGACTTGCGCTGCTCCTTGCGGGGGGTTCGTTCCTGTAAGCAGGAGCCTTCGCTCCGTGCGGCGGAGTACCGGGGGTGCTGCTCAGTTGTGAACCGTGTGCGGGAGGGGAGGGCAGCGGGCACCGTCGGTTCCGTTCCCTCTTCGTCCGGTTCCTTGGGACGTGGCTCTGGAATGGAGTTTAGGGACCTTGATTAGCGGTGGGCTGGCCACAATTAGAGTAATTGTTGGGCTCAGTGATCTTAAAGGTCTGTTGCAGCCTGAGCGGTTCTGTGATATAACGGCGTGTAGAGCTCAGAGCCTGCTGGTCCTCACAGGAGCAGGAAGGGGTTGCAGGACCAGGAGGTAGAAGTGTCCTCTCCCTTTTCTGCCGAGTCTAGTGGAATGTGGCAGTGCAAGCTGTGCCTGCAGAGCTGCTGCGGGAGGGGGTTTGTGCCCTGAAGGACTGCAGGGTGTTGGTGGTACTCGCTGAACCTGGCGAGCTCTTGACGCTATTTCTGGCCACAGGTGTTTGTTTTCAATTGTCAAATCCAGTTGTGGGGGATTTCCCTTTTCTTGTTGTTCTTCTCATCACAACAGTCTGCAGCGAAGAGTTTGATAGGTTGTTGAACACATGGCTGTGTGCATGATGCTTTACCCTGTGTAAGCTACTTACTCTATCTTCAGAAGTACTTGATGTTATTTCGCAGCAATAAGGTAGAAAGAGTAACGAAGTGTCTTTTCAGCATGCTGTTAATAGAGTTTTGGGATCTTCCTGATGTGCACAGGTCACTTACTAGTCACTGCTGAGTTTACTGTTCCTGATTAGTTTCTGAGCTTCAGTCCTCCCTCTACTGCGTGCTTATAAATGTTAAAACAGAGTTGATGTTCTCCAGGCTGTCTCTGTTTCCCTTTACCCAGAGGAAAGACAGGCCTGTTAGAGCCATGAGTGTCAACTAGCAGCAGCAGAGAAAAAATGAGACCTTGTGTGTTGTTTGGGGAGAGAAGTGTAAGGCAGCTGTAGGTGCTGAAAGTGTCAAAGCAGAGACTTTTGCTGAGATAATTGGGCACAAGCTAAGGGGTTCGTATGTGGTCAATGGACAATTGCTTTTCAGGGCATCAGACTGGAAACTGGACCATCCAGACTGGACAGGACGGCTTCGTGTCACCTCCAAAGGCAAAACTGCATACATAAAACTGGAGGATAAGGTTTCAGGTAAGGGAAAGGTGGTGGCTTCACCTTGCTGCCCCTGAGCCTGTGCTTCTGAGCCTGCTTGTTGTCCTGCATGGCACCCGGGCTGTGCTTTAGCAAGAGGTTTATTTTTTTAACAGCCATTTCTTTGTCTGCAGGAGAACTCTTTGCCCAGGCTCCTATAGATCAATACCCTGGCATTGCAGTAGAGACGGTGGCAGATTCCAGCCGCTATTTTGTCATTCGAATTCAGGATGGGACTGGTGAGTTCAGGAATCATGAATGTGCCAAGTGCTGTGGGTGGAGGAGGTGACCTGGTAGAACTCTGTGTGTGCCACGTGGATGGAAGTGGTGTTTGGAGTGCTGACAAGGCACGACTGGAGGAGTAGGAAGGCAAGTTGAACAGAAGAGGGTTCTGTACATTGGCCGGAGTCAAGGGGCTTGGGAAGGAACATTCAGTTTCTCAGATGCATCCCCAAGGCCAGGAACAATAAACTGCTGTGAGCTTACAGTGTGTCAGAGGGAGGTAGCTGGGAGTGGTTTAGAGCAGCAGAAGGATTTTGGAGTGAATGAACACAAAGGCCCGTTTGCAGGGCGACTCCAGTGACTCCTCCTATCTCCTTGCTAGGACGAAGTGCTTTTATAGGCATTGGCTTCACGGATCGTGGTGATGCCTTTGACTTCAACGTCTCTTTGCAGGATCACTTCAAGTGAGTTGGGTTTTTCTGGAACCCTGTGTTCCCTCTGGCCTGTAGAACATGGTGGGTGGTGGGGCATGCTCATTTAGCACAAGATTCCTTGGCATGGTCATGAAGCTATGCCCTGGCTCCCCCAGGGGTACGTGAGTGTGTTTCCAGGTGTCCTGCAAACTGAAAGTCCTGCAGAGTCAGATCTGTAAGCCTTAAGCTCAGGTCCTGTGATGTAGTGCTAGACAGTCTTACGGGTTTGTGGTAGTCCCAGCTTTTTTGCTGTACTACAGTAGCCATAGGGTTGGTAGCTGGTTTGACAAGCAGGGTATGGGGGGGATGTGGAGAGGAACCAGGCATTTTTATGAAATTCTCGTCCCCTTTGCCACAGGGTCTCATCTGTTGTTGTCTTCTTTTTAGGTGGGTGAAGCAGGAGACAGAGATCTCCAAGGAGTCCCAGGAAGCTGACACACGCCCCAAATTAGACTTAGGGTTTAAGGAAGGGCAGACAATTAAACTGAACATAGGGGTAAGCAGCCTAGTTTACCCCACTTCTTTCTCAGAGTATGCTAAGAGACGTTTCCTCACTTGTCCTTTCTTGTTGTGCAGAACATGACGACGAAGAAAGGAGGAACAGCCAAGCCCCGTGTGTCCGGATCGGGGGGCCTAAGTCTGCTGCCACCCCCACCGGGAGGCAAAATCACAGTCCCTCCTATACCCCCCCCTTCTTCCACCGCCATTGCCAACCATGTCACACCACCACCCGTGCTGAAGTCCACCAACACCAGCAGTGCAGGTAAATGTTAGCAGTTAGCACGGAGCCAACTGTCAGACACTAGCAGATGCATAGAGAAGGCTGAGGTCTTCAAGTACTTGAGCACCTCTCAAGTGGCCTTGAGTGGGGAGAGAGAAAGAGGTGCAAAGAAAAGTGAGCTTGTGGGCATAGGGGATTATTTTAAAAATATGTATATAATTTTATATCATACATATTAAAATCATGGAATGGTAGTGGTTGGAGATCCATCTAGACCAACTCCACTGCTAGAGCAGGATTCCCTAGAGCAAATCACACAAGAGCGTGTCCAGGTAGGTTTAGAATATCTCAGAGAAGGAGACTCCACAACCTCTCTGAGCAGCCTGCTCCAGTGCTCTGCTGCCCTCACCATAAAGTTCTTTATGTTCAGATTGAATCTCCTATGTTATAATGTAAACTCCTTGTCCTATCTCTGGGCACCACTGAGAAGAGCTTGGTCCCATCCTCTTGACACTCAACCTTTAGATATTTGTAAGCATTTGAGATCTCCCCTCAGCTGCCTCCTCTCTGGGCTAAACAGCCACAGCTCTGTCAGCCTGTCCTCATAAGACAGATGTTCCAGCCCCCTGATCATCTTGGTGACTCTGTGCTGGAGTCTCTCCAGTAGCTTCCTATGCTTCTTGAACTGGAGAGCCTAGACACAATATTCCAGATGTGACCTCATCAGGGTAGAGTAGAGGGGGATGATAAGCTCTCTTGACCTGCTGACCATGCCTTCAGTGCACTCCAGGAGACTATTTGCCTTCCTGGCCACAAAGACACATTGCTGGCTCATGGTTAGCCTGTGGTCCACCAGCACCCCAAGGTGCTTTTCCTCAGTGCTGCTCTCCAGCAGGTCAGTCTTCAACATGTTCTGATATGTGGGGCTGTTCTTCCTCAAATGAAGCTCTCTACCCTTGCCCTCGTTGAACCTCACAAAATGTCTCTGCCCAGCTGCCTAGCCTGTCCAAGTCACACTGGATGGCAGCACAGCCTTCTGGTGTGTCAGCCACTCCTCCCAGCTTTGCTTCGGCAGCAGACTTGCTGCGGCTGTCCTCTGTCCTCTCATCCAGGCTGTTAACAAATGTGTTGCATAGGACCAGACCTGGTGCTGACCCCTGAGAAACACCACTAGACACAGGCCTCCATCTTGACTTTACCTCTCTGAGTTCTGTCCTTTAACTAGTTCCCAGTCCACCTCACTACCCAATCATCCAGCTTAACCACCCTAAGTTTGCCTTGAGGATGTCATGGGAGACTGTCGGAAGCTTTGCTGAAGCCAGGGTAGATCACATCTGCTGCCCTCCGCGCATCTGTCTGCCGAGTTACACGTTCATAACAGGTTATCAGGCTTGTCAGGGAGACTTCCCTTTTAGTGAAGCCCTGTTCCTAATAACCTGCCCTGTGGTGGTTGAGAACATGCTGTTCCATCACCTTTCTATGGATGGAGGTGAGGCTAACTGGTCTGTAGTTACTTGGGTCCTCCTTCTTACCCTTCTTGAAGACTGGGGTGACATTGGCTTTTCTGCAGTTCTCGGACACCTCCCTAGTTCTCCAGACCTAGTTCTCCAAGTTCAAGGTCCTGCACTTGCAGTGGGGCAATCACCAGTATTGGTAGACAGAGGATTAAAGGGAACCCTGCAAGCAAGGACTTGGGAGATACTGGTAGATGAAAACTTGGGTATGAGCCAGCAGTATGTAGTTGCAGCCCAAAGGCCAATCCTGTCCTGGGTTGCATGAACAAAAAACCTGGCCAGTAGGCCTCTGCTCCACTGTTGAGACCCTGCCTGGTGTCCTGTGTCCAACTCTGGTGTCCCTGGTACACAAAATACACGAGCAAGTCCAGAGAAGGAATGAAAAAGTTGTCAGAGGCTGATTTCTATGAGAACAGGCCGAGAGCGCTGGGCTTGTTCAGCTTACAGAAGATTCCCATAAGGTCTTGTTTTAGATTTTCAGTATATGAAGGGGTTGTGAAAAAGACAGAGACTTTTTACAAGGGCTGTGGTGACAGGACAAGGAGCAAAGTTTTAAACTGAAAGAGTATAGATTTAGAGCAGCTATAAGGAGAAATTCTCTATTATGTGTATGGTGAGACACTGGAACAGGTTGCCCAGACAAGTTGTGGGTGCCCCATCAGTGGAAGTGTTCCAAGTCACATTGGACAGGGCTTGGAGCAATGCGATGTAGTTGAGGATATTTCTGCCCATGGCAGTGCAGTTGGACTAGATGATCCTTGAGGGTCCCTTCCAACCCAAACCATTCTGTGATTCTGTGACAAAGAGGCTGCTGACCATACAGGGGTATCTGGAAACCTGATGATACTCCTGTGAAGGCTTCAGCAGGGCCGTAGACAGACCACAGAATAAACCACAACCTTCAGAACAGGCCTGGGCTCCAGTGTGTGGTTTGTACTCTTAGGGTGATCCCTGTTTGGTGACTGTTAACAACTGCTGAGCTTGGGCCAAGTCTGAGCCTTACTTCTACTGGGAGAGGTCATGTGTCACAGCTGTGACAGTTGGTGCTTGGTGTAGAGACTGAATAGTTCTTGAAGATGATGTGTCTCTGCAGAATGAGCTGCAGGCTCTGAGCACTTTAACTGAAGGAACTGCTGTTACATCAAAATCCTTAAAGTCAATTTTCTTTGTGGCAGCAGAGCTGGAGTCTTTTCAAAGATTCTTTCTGCTACTGCATCCAGCAGTTTGTCTAAGGTGACAGTTAATGGTCTGTGGAGTCATGTTCTTGATTAGCTTTATTTTTGTTTCTTCTTCTGTCTTAGATATTCTACTAGACTTAGATGCTCCTGCATCTGCATCCAAGGCACCAGCATCAGCTGCCACAGACCTCTGGGGAGACTTCAGCACTGCATCCAGGTAAACTGCGGTGAAGGGAATGCTCAGAGAAGGATGGGCACTGGAAGAGATGGAAGTTAATGTTCTATTATTGATCTGCTCCTTTCTTTTGTTTCAGTGTTGTTCCAAATCAGGCTCCTCAGCAGTCCAACTGGGTCCAGTTCTAATTGTTCAAAGCAGTGGAATGGGACAAATGATGACCAAGAGGCTCTAGAGGCACTAGATGGGATCAGAAGGGGCACAAACCTCCCTAGTCTTCAATCAAAAATAAATGAGGACAATCCTTCCTTTTTTCAGCCAGGTCTTCAGTTAAAAGTTACTATTTTTGACCACACAGTGAAACCACTGAACCTGAAGAGAACATGCCTAATCCTCATGCAGTGGGCAGGGAAGAGAGGGGCAACCTCACCTCTTCTGCCCACCTGGCCATTATGTGGTACATCATAGTGCTTTTTTCCCATTTTTCCCTACAGGGAAGGCAAGAATCCTGCAGGAGGAGGGTCGAAGAGGAGGCTGAGTAGGTGCCTCTGGGTTCCTTGTCCTTTAAATCTGTGCTGGTTAGACTATTGCTTTTTTTGTGACTGCATTTGGTAGTGACTCAAGTCTCTGCAGCTTGGCCTGCAGTGCTGAGGACAGCTGCATTTGGCTGCAGCTTGTCACTGGAAGCTGTAAGGAGACAGGCCTTGTCTCAGTGCAAAGTCCTCCTTGATTAATTGCATCTGCAGTGAGGAGTGAGCCTCCCCGTGCATGCGCTGCGTTTCCTCTCTGTGGTGCGACTCTTGGTAGTGCTGGGTGTTCCTGTGCTCTCATGGGAGGAGTGGAGCAAGTCCGTGACCGTGGGTGTGTTGCTGTCGTGCTGTAGCTCCAGGTGGTCACCCTGCCTTCAGGATCCTTGTTTGATTTACAGGTTCAGTGGAGGAATTTATCTGGGGTTTTTTTTTTCACTCCTTTCCCCTTCCCATCCCATGTGAAGGCTGTTTGAACTGGAAATAGCTTGAAGAAAGCCTGTTTTTGTAATTTGGTAGTAAATTGCACTAGATGACAACCAGGTAATCCTGTCACTCAGCATTTCTTGTTCCTGCATCACTATCCTGAGCCCTGGACTTGTGTAGTGACTCGGCACCGTGTCACAAGTACTGCGTATCCGTGCCACAGTGACAACTGTTGTGGGACAGTGGTTTCGTCTTTGGTGAGGGGTCAGTTTCCGTCCCCTTGTGAGCTCACATGTTGTGTTTGGGTAAGGAACCTACAGTAGGCCAGATCTTTAGGTCTCTGTTCTCTCTTGAGCACACTCCCACCTGTGTTACTTCTTGTGTTTCCTCTGAGGCTGACTTTCAAGGAATGTGAGCTGGTAACTTGGATATATTTAACATGCCCCCAACCCACCATTTCCTGTGAAGTTTAGTGGGTTAGAAGGAGGTGGAGGGCCCTTACACTGTTCAGTTTGGGAGACTTCCCTGAGGCCCTTTGATCTGTTCCATCTGAAGCAGTTGAGGATGTGAGGTGCAAGCCACAGGCAGGCTGGAAACCTCGAAGTGCTGGCCTTCTGTGCTAGCTGATAAGCCAGAACAGTAGTTGGGGAGGTGTGACCAGTTACTAGAACACTAGGGTGTCCTGGCAGGCTTCTTCCTGTTTGGAGCCCTCAGCAGCAGCAGCTACACTTTTATTGCTGGGATACACTCTGCTGGCACACTGACGTGGGCACACTTTTCCCTTTGATCAGGTATCTTCCTGTGAGACTTCTGCAAAGGTCTCCTGTCCTTTCCTTTTTCTTCCTACCCAGAGGACATTTTGGAGACTGACCACCCCCCTGGGAAGCAAAATTATTTAAAATACCTCTAAAGCTGCTGCACTTCCACTTGTGGAAGTGGGGACCAGACTGATCCTGGATGTATTTGAAGTTGTCTTTTAATCCTGATCTCCTGGTTCTCTTGGTGTTTCCTCTGCCACCCTTCCTCTGCCTTCACAGTCACTCCTGCAGCCTCACTGTACTTCAACCCCCTGCCTCCCACGAATTTGTGGGTGGCTGCAGCGTGCTGGCAGGGTCCTGGACTCTGCTGGTTGGCTCTTTGTTTTCTTTTTCTGCTCAAATCATTGTGAGGTCCGGTCATTTCAGCTGCGTGTCAGTTCCCCAGAGCAAGGAAGTTCACGGCGCCGATCGACAACTAACTAGGAGCCTCTTCTGTGTTGTCTTAGTATTCTGGAGATAATATATTCTGTATTTGAAAAGCTAAGAAGTAAACATTAAAGATATATGTATATAGAGCATAAGATGTACTGGTGCAAATGGTAATTAAACAAGTCATATTGGGGGAAAGAATGCTGAGAGTCTTCTCACTTGCAGTGTTGTTGTTTTTAAAGCCCTGCGGTTTGAAGGTCACTGTGTCTCCAGCAAGATCCTCAGAGTCTGCTGAACTCTTCTGCAGGTGTGTTGAGGCCAGCAGACTGGACGAGAGCAGCTTGAGGAGTGAACAGGTTTGGGCTTTTCCTGGGGGAAGAAGTGGGAGCACGGAAGGACTCAAAAATGACCTATGGCTGTTCCAAATGGGGTGAAAAAGTCCCCAAACAACATGGGAACAGACCTCGCTGTAGGAGTGTGTGCAGTGCTTCGTAAGAGTGGATAAAGCTGTGAGGTGAGAAAACTCAGCTGCCCTGTGTTTCAGGTATCAGAGGCTTCTGCACCCCACGGATGTTTCCAGACCTGGTTCTTGCCACGCTTACGAACCTGAGTGCAGAGGTGAGCGAGGTGGACTGAGAGGGCCCTTCTGTGGGGAGCTGCAAGGGCAGGCTGCTCTGAAAGGGAGAACAAGCTGGCAGTTGAGTGGCATCAAGACAGGCAGGTGCAGTGGCCTCACCAAAAAAATACCAGTCCTGCAGTACCAAAGCAGGAAGATCAGAGCAGATCAGGATGAGGACAGACCAGCAGCGTATATTGCCAGGCACAGATGTGGCTGCACCAACTCAGGGGTCCAGGGTGAATGAAAACTGGAGCTGAGATAAATTGCAGGCAGACCTTGATGAGGCTTTTCAGATACTCGTGTTATTCAAGCTGGAACTCAGGTAGCCAGTTCCCCACAAAAGGGAGACTCTACACAGGGCTCTTACTTTGTTCTGTCAAGACTGCCCGCAGCCATCTCTGCTGTGGAACAACCATGTGTAGTGTTCCTCTGCCACCCAGCAAAGGCCAGTGTCATAGAATCATAGAATCATTACGGATCGGAAGGGACCTTGAAAGATCATCCAGTCCAATCCCCCTGACACAGCAGGATCACCCAGACCAAGTCACACAGGAACACATCCAGTCGGGTCTTGAATATCTCCAGCGAGGGAGACTCCACAAGCCCCCTGGGCAGCCTGTTCCAGTGCAGAGTAGAGAGGGAGAAGAACCTCTCTTNGTCGTCGTTAGAGACTCTAACATTTGGCAAAACAACTAGGTCTGCATTTGTTTACATCCAGTGAGTTAGCCAAAAGGACACCCAAGACTCGCTGGAGTTTTAGGTAGGTGATTTATTGCCGGCAAACGTACTGGGGGCTCGCGCCTCCGCAGCCGAACTCGGGCACTTGCTGCCAAACCAGGGCTACGTGTTGTCAGATAGTGGACATTCCTGGTCCTTCCCCCTACGCCTGCACACGTCCATATACTGTCCCCAGCTCTCGTGTAAGTTAGGTCTCCTCCCGTCTGGGCAGGCGCAGTCCTTCGTGGGAGCGGGCTCAGTGGTCTTTCATCACCATTTGAAGAGGAAGTAAGACGTCTTCCTCCTGTGAACTCCAGTAAACCTCGCTGGCGGCACTTGCCTGGACCCGAGTTGGCCCTGGTCCAAACTGCAGAGCCAGTTCCCACTGGTTTTGCTGCTTTTGATGAGGGACCTGAGCAGCTGTGTGCTTCCTTATCAGCCTGTTTAGGTAGTTCAAAAGCAAGGTCTCTATTCTACCTCCGTTAAGCCCCTCTCTCGCTCTCTCCGACAGCAGCTCTTTGCCTGCTTGCCTAAGCCTCATCCCCGGTTAGGTAACACATGCTGGCTACCTCAGCACTAGGAGTAAAGCTGTTTACCCTGCTTTGGTGGTCAGGGTGGTTATATTGTTCAGGTCCTGGCCAGGCAGAAGGTTAAAGGCCTTGTTCATTTTGTATCTCTGTCTTCCAAGTTAATAACTTTGTCCGTGGACTAGTCAAGAGAGTCACACCGCAGGGTGTAGTGCCCTTCTGAGCTGATGGCAGCCACTGGCTCTGTGTCCTCATCCAGTGTTGGAGTCCTTCCAGACATCCATCCGAGCTGCCTCTGAGCAGGGGAAGGTTAGTCAGCAGCAGCTGGGGCACGTAGTAGCTCCTGACCAGAACTGTGCTTTGCCAGCTGTCACTTCTTGTGTCACTTGTGTTTGGGGCAGGCCAGCCAGGTAACTTGCAATGTCCTGCTTTTCCTTTCCTTCCTCAAGAGCTGTAAAACGGAAGTTCCAGCGTGTTGGGGCAGAGGCAGCTGGCTTGCTTTGGAGACCAACGGTTCAACAGCAACCTGAAGAGATATTCGGTGAGGGAGGGGGCTGCCTGCAACTCGCAGCCTTTGTGTGAGGCTTGTGTTTTAAGAGGTGTGATGTTCCTCCCTTCCAGCCTGGTCTGCAAGCCTGGCGTTGTTGGCAGCTTGCAAATTCACTGTTGCCCATACCCTTGTACTACCATCTGCTGCAGGGCCACCTCCTGCAGGGCTTCTGGCAGTCCCTGGGCTTAGCCACCACCTTGGGGGATGCCCGAGTCCTCCACCCCCACAGTGAGGAGATGGGGGTGATGTAGACAAACATCACCTGGGACCTGAGAAGTACTAGTTAAATGTTCTCTGAAAAGAAATGGCAGCTGGCTTCTCTGAGCAAGAGCATGCTGACTCCTGGGATGGCTGCCCACAGGGGTCTCCTCTGGGCAGCAGAGAGCTGTGCCTGGGATGTACATGGACAAGAGTTGGAGCTGAGTGTGGAAGAAGCCGTAATGCACAGCTGCAGCATCTGGAGATGTACCCAGGGGCACGAGAGCTAGAGGGCAAAGCACACAGAAGGTGCAGAGGAGAAGGATGTCCTCACCCCAAAATGGGAGACATGACAAGAATACAATTTGTGCCCCACAGTCTTTCACCAAATGTCCCAATGCCTCAAGGTCTTTCTTCATTCCCCTCAAGCTATGGAATCCTTCTTCCACCCCACCTGTCTGGAAGATCAGCAGTGGGTTATAGTCAGCTGATCTCACCAGGTCATGGAGCAACCTAGTGATGTCCCTGTTTTGGGCGCCAGGTAAGCTGCAGACTTCCCTGTGATGGGGGTCAGCTCTGCACATTGGGGCCTCAGTCCCTTTCAGGAGCAGGTCTCCAATAACTAGGACCCTTCTCTTCTTTGTGGAGGAGATTGTCATATTAGTGGAAGGCTTCCTGGCTTTATGTGACCTTGCCAGGACCTCCAGTGTGGGTTCTCTATATCCTCATTAGACTGGCTGTCTTCCAGGAGGGGCTTATATCTATCACTCAGTGGCAACTGGGGAGGTGAGGCAGGCAAGGGTTGTACTTGCCTTCTGCCATGGCCCTGCACTTGGCTCCACTCATCCCTTCTACTCGGGCTTCTGTCCTCCACCCGAGAACTCTAGGATGCAGGGGTTTGTGCAATGAGTTCGGCGTTTTGTTGGCAGGTCTTTGCAAGCTGCATTTATTATTAATAGAAAAGGGGAAGTTGTGGTGGCCTGAAAGAGCGGGCGCTGCTGCAGGACAGAGACCTCATAGCTAAGGGGTGCTGCCAGCTGGGGGACAAGCACCAGGTGCCACGGAGACAAGAGAACCGAGAAGGTCAGAGCAGACACGGATGGGGCACCTGGGCGCGGGAGAGGGGAAACTGCCCGCTTGACAACGGGACCTGAGGAAGAACCAGTTGGGAAGCCAGCTGAAAGGTGTGATTGTCTTGTGAGCAAGACAGCACTACTTACTTGTGAGACTACTTGCTTGTGAGACCACGTGTAGAGAGAGTGTATGTGAGGGAGAGCTTGAGCACTCATAAACAGCTTCTGCTCGATCCACACTGAATCGTGTAGAGTCCGCTGTACTTTTCCCTCATTCCAGTGCCTGACCAGCCTTTCTGTGAAATACATTTTCCTAGTATCAAGTCTAAAATTGAAGGCAGACCTTCAGGAGGGTTTTCAGATACCTGTGTTGTTTAAGCTGGACCTCAGGTAGCCAATTTCTCATGAGAGAGAGAATATAAACAGGGCTCTGCTTTACTCTGTCCAGACTTTCCTGTGATTTAAGACTGACCCTGAAGCAGTAGGTTCTGCACAGAAATAGGGTCACTCTAGGCAGTGCCCCAGGTACCCTGGTCTATCTTCAGAAACAGCCCTGCTTTGAGCAAGGCTTGAATGAGATCTCCAGCTTAAACTGTTTCCTAGCCCAGCTTTAGTGCTGAGGTGAGTCCCATGGTGAGCCAGGGGTGTCTGATGAGACATCTCACACGGGAGGTTGGTAGGTGGTGGGAAACACTGAGGTCTGATGGTGATCCTTCAGAGTGAGAAGGACAGGCTCTGCAAGGACCAGCACGACGTACTGTTCCTGCCCAGTCTGAAGTGGGAAGTGCACAAAGAACTGTGGAGGCAGAATCTGAGAGACAAGGCCCACGGTGCTGCAGGCCGCTGTGAGTCAGCAAGGAGCACTTTGACCTCTGTGCCAAGCCCAGCCAGCAGCTCCAGAGCCTACGGGGAACTCCAAGGCCCTTCGCCCTCTGAGTCAACACTGAGTGTGCTGAGGCTGGTACCCAGCAGCACTGTTTGCCCACCCTTCACTTGTCTGATGCAGCCTTCAGTGTCTTAAGAAGTGGGTGACAGGGGCAGCTGGAGACTGTGCTCTTCCCCATCCCACTGTGTTGACATCTGCGTCGTGAGGTGGCTTCTGTGTGTTTGAATCCCAAAGCTGGAGCCATCGCAGCCTGACGTTAAAACTTCCCCAGCATATTTCAGTGATGAGCTGCTGGGAGTGTTGGGCTGAGCTGACTCTACCCCAGGGTTTAATCCAGCTTGATGCAGCTGTTTCCAGCTGTTGCCTTGTCCTCTCCCGCCTGGACGCAGACAGCTGTACAGCTCTGGAGGCAGGTGGTCACCCTGGCTCTGCTGGGCTGTAGGGAGCGGGGTGAGGGTCAGCACAGGCCATCTGCAGTGTTCGTGATAAATCGAGGTCGGAGCAGCGTGAGGGAACCACGCGGAGCCCACGCGGAGCCCAGCTCTGCAGCGCCCGGCAAGTTCGTGCCGCTGCTCCAGCGCCCTCTGGTGGGAGAGACGAGCCGGTGCAGCCAGAGCATCCCTCGGAGCGAGGCGGCTTCACTGCATCCCCCTCGTGTGCGTGGAGACAGGCCAGTGCAGCGCTGCCCAGAGCATTCCTCGGAGCGAGGCGGCTTCACTGCATCCCCCTCGTGTGCGTGGAGACAGGCCGGTGCAGCGCTGCCCAGAGCATCCCTCCGAGAGAGGCGGCTTCACTGCATCCCCCTCGTGTGCGTGGAGACAGGCCGGTGCAGCGCTGCCCAGAGCATCCCTCCGAGAGAGGCGGCTTCACTGCATCCCCCTCGTGTGCGTGGAGAC
>VXBP01004273.1:81998-94204 GCA_013400115.1 Rhinopomastus cyanomelas
CGGTGCCGCGGCGGCCAGAGCATCCCTCGGAGCGAGGCGGCTTCACTGCATCCCCCTCGTGTGCGTGGAGACAGGCCGGTGCAGCGCTGCCCAGAGCATCCCTCGGAGCGAGGCGGCTTCACTGCATCCCCCTCGTGTGCGTGGAGACAGGCCGGTGCAGCGCTGCCCAGAGCATCCCTCGGAGCGAGGCGGCTTCACTGCATCCCCCTCGTGTGCGTGGAGAGGTGATGAGGAAGCAGAAGGAAACAGTTCTGAGGTCAAGTAATATCAGCCCTGAAGTTACACGATGGGTCTGGGCGACCTTACCCGATAGCTGTTTGGTTACTGGCTGCTTCCCAGTTTTATGCTTCTCTTTCCACCCTCCTCGCTCAAAAGATGAAGTGGGTTTGCCTCACTGGGCGCAGACCAAGGCGAATCCCACCGAGATCTGTGAGATCCTTGGGCAGAACTAACACAGAAGAATTGCTTCTGAGGGGAGGTGTCACACGGCCGCAGCTTGTTCGGGCAAATCCCACGTGCCCATCCTAAGAAGTGTAAACCTAACGGCTCTGCCTCTGAAACAGGCTGCTGGGCTTGACCAGGACTTGGATCTGACCCAGACTTTGAGTCAGACGCGCAGCTGTGTCAGGCAACTGCAGTAGCTTGATCTGATTGCCAGAAACTGGTCCTGAGGCTTGTGGCTCGGATCCAGAAAAGGAAGGGCATGAACAAAGCTGGGAGATCATGCATCTGAACGTGTCCTGCGTTGGCTCTGGTTGATTAATTTGTTAATTAGGGGAAATAAACAAAGCAATGTCTTCTATCTTACGAAGAAACAACCTTGGTTTAAAGGCAAAGGTGTGGATTTGGGCTTCTTGTCTGTTTGACGATTCCCTGGGCACTGTTCTTCTGTTGTTCCTTCCTTTACACCCGAGGAGCTTCAGGAGCCTCTAATGGCAGGTGAGCACTTCACTTTCCCTTCTGAAACTGGTGGAGCTTGAGCTTCCTCACCCCAGAGAGCTTTGGGACCTGATCGGTTCTGCTTGGAACCCTCAGCTCTTGCCATGTGGCACTGTCAGCACAGGATTTTGGGGAGCAGCTGCTTTCTGTCAAAGTGCTGGAGTGTCATTCTAGGTGGTTTTGCTCAGAACACAAACTGTGGCTGCCAACCCAGGCCTGCCCGTGGCCACTTGCCAGTGTGGCTCTGCAGTGCTACCTTCTTGTCCCACTCTGTTCTTACCTCATTTTCTCACTCTCCATTCAGATCTTCTGTGTTTCCTCTTCTCAGCTGGATGCTCAAGCCTCTGTTTTTCTGAGCTTTCACAACTCCCTATAACCCGATTTCCAAGGTCTCCTACTGCATCCGTGTGCCACCCTGCTCCAGCTTCTGTCATCTGCAGGGGGTGACTGCCTTCCAGAAGAGGTCTTGTCTCCCTGCAGCTCTGGCCAGTGTGGCAAGCTATGTCTGAGAAGGACTCAGGATGCCTTTCGATCGGGTGTCAGCAGGCTGCAGTGCTCCCACGCTGTCCCCTGTGGCTGGGGGACTTGGCTTCTGTAGTGAGAACTGCAGCACCTGGCCCTAACCAGTCCCTTGTACCAGGAGACACAGTGGAATCACTTACTGCCAGATCCCATCCAATCAGCCAAACTTCTGAGGAGCTCTCAAGGACCTCTCACTGCCTGGACACCTGTGGTTAGCTGTCTGCCATCCCTTACTAGCTGCTCGGTGTCCAGCCTTGGGGCCCCTTTAATGATCTTCCCTAGGCTGCGGGAGCTCTGCGATCCCCCTTGTTGCTTTCATGGCCTTGATCTACTGGAGAGGAGCAAGACCACACAGAGACAGAAGAGGCTGGAGAGGATGACATGCAGCACTCATGTTACACCTTTTCTTCACGCTCCGCTTTCTCTGAGCCTTTTCTGGACCTTCCCCGAGGAGCATCGTGTGCCCACACAGGACTCTCCACCTCTACCACCCTGCCACTCAGGCTCTTCTGCGGTTATTCTCGTGCAGCACCTGTCCCACCAGGGCAGGCTGAACGAGGGGGCTGTTCAGCCTGAAGAAGAGAAGGCTCCAGGGAGACCTTATAGTGGCCTTCCAGCATCTGAAGGGGGCCTACAGGAAAGCTCTTCACAATGAGGGTGGTGAAACACTGAAAGATCATCCAGTCCAAACCGGTAGAATCTCCACTTCCAGGTGCATTCCAGCTCAGGCTTGATGGGGCTTTGAGCAACCTAGTCTGGATGTCCCTGCTCATTGCAGGGGGGTTGGACTAGATGGCCTTTAAAGGTCCCTTCTAGCCCAACACATTGTACCAGTCTATGATAAGATCTCTGATTCCATCAAAGAACTACAAGAGGCAGGATTTCCTTGTGAGAGTTAAGGAATCATAGATTCCTCAGGGATTAGAAGGGACCTCGAAAGATCATCCAGTCCAACCTTCTGCCACAACAGGACCACCTAGATCCAGTCGCACAGGAGTATGTCCAGGCAGGTTTGAAATGTCTCCAGAGAAGGAGACTCCACAACCCCCCTGGGCAGCCTGTTCCAGGGCTCCATCACCCTCTTCCCAAAGGACACAAGACGTACTCACGTGCTCATTGCTTTCAGTATTTTGACATAGTCTCTATGAACTTGGCCACTGCAGATGTCAAAGTCCTGCACCTCCCTAGACTTTCCGTGTCCCTCCTCTTTGACGTGTTCCTGCCACCCTGACTTGCTGAGTAAAAGGCAATTTAAAGCAAGAGGCCACCCACTCCAACAGTTTCACCCTGGAGTCTCTTGGGAGCCCCTGGGATCATCTTGCCCAGACCTACTCATCCTGTACCTCTTGAACAGCCACTTGTATTTTGGACAGGTCCTTTGGTTTGGTCCTTCACAGAACAGTCCTTGTGTGGGAAGTTCTCCAGTTCCTTCCACTGCCACAAAGAGTTTGTTTCAATGTCCTTGTTCTCCCTGACCCCCTGTATTATACCCAGCTCTGTGGTTCTCCTCAAACCCCTGACAAGGTTTCTGCTTAGAGGATGCACAGAAGAGGAACAGAAGAGTTTTGATGGCTCCTGCTGTCTTTCAGACCCTTTTACCTTGGCTTTGATGTGTTTCACACTTCACGGCGGCCAGGATCGTGTCCGTTTTCTTTGTTCAGCCTGATCTAGGGTGGGGTGTCCCTGCCCATGGTTGGAAGTGGATGATCCTGTGGTCCCTTCTAACCCAGACTGACTCTATGACTGGGTCTGGGTGATCCTGCTGTGGCAGGGAGGTTGGACTGGATGATCTTTCGAGGTCCCTTCTGGTCCCCAATGATTCTATGACTCTGTGCACAGTCAGCCTGTTGAAGAATGCACACGGAGAAACCATCTCTTGGCTCAACATTCAGACACGTAGCCCTCCTTGTCCTTCTGCTAAACATTCTAAAGATGAAGGACCAGTTGGTGGCTTTGTGTTGCCAGGGAGATGTCCCTGTGTGCCGTCCGTGCCACCTAAAATGTCTGAACTCCCTCCTGCCCCTCTCCACTCTGACTGGCTCACAACAAACATCTCCCTCTCCTGCAGCTTCCCCCACAGCTGTGCCCCACTTCAAAAAGAGTTGTTTTGGGGTTTTTTATGTGTGTGGTCACAGCTTTAGGATTCAACCTTTCTCTTTGCTCATGAACTCAGTTTTAACTGACTGGTCCAGCAAAGAGGATCCTAATGAGGTTCAACAGGAGCAGGTGTAGGATCTTGAACCTAGGGAGGCCCAGCCCCATGCAGGAGCATAGGTCAGGGGTAGACCTGTTGGAGAGCAGCCTCAAAGAGAGAGATCTTGGAGCCCTGGTAGACAGTAGCCTGGCCATGAGCAACAGTGTGCCCTTGTCACCAAGAAGGCCACTGGTGTTCTGGGGTGCATTAAGAAGTGTGTGGCCAGTAGGTCTGGAGATGTCATCCTCTACCTCTACTCTGCCCTGGTGAGGCCACTTCTGAAGTAGTTTTCAACTCTGGGCTCCCCACTTCAAGCCAGACAGGGAGAGAGACATTGGAGAGAGACCAGTGGAGGGCAACAAAGATGACTGGAGGCCTGGAGAATCTCTTGTGAGGAAAGGTTGAGAGAGCTGGGACCACTTCACCTTGAGCGCAGTGAGAAGAGACTGTATCCACAGCTACGAATCTGACTGGAGGGAGAATGGAGCCCGACCGGTTTCACTGCGCCCAGTGACAGGACGAGGAGCAATGGGCACAAGCTGGAGCACGAGAAGCTTCATTCAGGAGAGAACAAGGAGAAACCTCTTTAGAGCGCGAGTCGCAGGGCCCTGGAGCAGGGTGCCCAGGGAGACTGTGGAGTCTTCTTCTTAGGAGATACTCCAGCCCCTGCTGGAGGCAGCCCTAGCTGATGTCCTTTAGGCACCCCTGTTTTGGGGGTTTTCCTGTCTCCCACCTGTTTACGTCCCATCAGAGCACACGTCATGCAAGGGGAAAATGTCACCCTCAGGAAACAGGACCTCACGAGAGCCCAGCACTGCATCCTGTGACGTGATGATTTCGGACTGAACTCTGAGAGCGAGCAACAGCTCCGATGGCTCCTTCTCAAGGAAGACTGGAGCTGCCTCCTGGTGCTTGAGCACAACCTGGTCTGTTCTGATAACATCAGCGCCAGGTCCTGTGTTGGCGTTCGGAAAGTCTCAGCTGTGTTTGGAGATGCTTTTTGATGGGGAAGAACTCCCTCCTCTGCCTCCTGGCTGTGTTTCCTGTCTCTTCAAGGTGGGAAGTTTGAGGTCCTGCCAGGAGGTAAACCTCTTCCTGGTGAGGCTGTGGGGCTGCTGCGCCGCCGTGGCTGCCGGGGACGGCAGGGAGCACAGACAGTTGCTCTCAGAGCTCAGCAGGGAGCCTGAGGTTTCAGCAAACACTTAGGGAGGCTTCGTTCCAGTGAGAGGGCCAAGCCTGAAGACAAGGGAACGTGCTGGAATGAGACTGGACAGAAAAGCAGGCAGCACGCGTCTTCTCAGGGGAGGATGTCAGCTTCTGCTCTGCAGCTGCCCTTCTTACCCAACAGCGATGCCCTCTGCACGCAGCACAAAGAGAAGTGAAGCCAGCTCAGCGCGCGTGAGACGTGGTGAAGCTCCTTGGTGAAGAAATGCAGCTACTTAAGTCCCACTTCCCATATTCCACGGTCAGATGCCCTGGGTACCCTCCATTCTAGGTTCTTGGCTATCCTGTGAGCATCTCATTCTGGTCTGCCTCTGGAACATTCCTGCCAGCCAAACTAACCAAGCAAAGCTTTCTCCTCCTTCTGTCTGGTTGTTTTGGAGACCTAATTGTGGTTTTTCAACACCTAGAAGGTGCTTATAAGAAGGATGGGGTAAGACTTGGTTTACCAACCCCTGTAGTGATGGGACAGGTGCAGGTTTTAAACTGAAAAAAGGAATTCTTCCTGATGAGGGTAGTGAGACATCAGCACAGGCTTCCCAGAGAAGCTGTGGCTGCCCCAGCAAGGGAAGTGGCCCAGGGTAGGTTGAATGGGGATCTGAGCAATGTGATGCAGTGAAAGATGTCCTTACCTTTGGCAGGGGAGTTGGTCTAGATGGTCCAGATGAATATCCCCCAAAATTCATCCCTTTTAAGACTCACCTGAACTGAGTGCTAGGCTGCCTTGTCTAGACCATGAATTTTCCAAGAAAAGTTGGACCAGATGATCCTTGAGGTCTCTTCTAACCTGTTGTTCTGCGCTTCTGTGAGATGATTTAAAGGCCCCTTCCAACCCAAACCATTCTGTGATTGCCAAGTTCTATTGGCTGACGTAACCCTTCTCATCCTTTTGTCTAGGATATCTCATCCTAGAGATGTGTGATCTTCCCAAGAACTCCTCAGACCATCAGCAGTCTGGCTTTGCTTGTCCTCCGCTGTGATGCTGGCGTCATCCTTCTCTACTTCTCTCTGGTTCTATCAGGCTTCCAACGATTTCTTTCCCTCTGGCTGAGGCTGCACTTCCCCAGTCTCACAGTTCCTCGTATGACACATGTTCCAGCAGCCAGCTGGGGCTGGATGGAGCTTAGCAGACAATGTTTGGTGTCTGTAGTGCAGCTAAACCACAAGAGACAAGAAAGGGCAGAGTGCATTTTGTCTTCAGCTGTGCTTCTGGTCAAACTGGCCCAAGAGCCATGATGGCTCCAAACCCAAGAGCAAGGGTACAATTCCAACAGGCAAAGAAATGCTTGGAGATCAGAGAAGGACAGTTGGAAAAGAAGCACGAAAAGGGAGAAAACCAGGAGCAATTTAAAAGCAAGCCTGCCCACTGACACACCACAGCATCACAGAACCACCCAACGTTAGGGACCACAAGGGACCTCGACAGACCATCCGGTCCAATCCCCTGACGCAGCAGGATCCCTGCATCCAGTCGCACAGGAACCATCCAGGCGGGTCTTAAACGTCTCCAGAGAAGGAGACTCCACAAGTCCCCGGGGCAGCCCCTGATATGGGGAAGGAGTGCAACTTCCTTTTCAGCTGTTCAGTTCTCATTTTCCCCTCTCGGATGTTTCCATAGTGCCAGAGCTGATTTCCTGTGCTGAGAAACTGAAGGTCTGCTGAGAGCCTCTGCTCTGTGCTGCTGAGCACAGCTTGTGTGGCAGACAGAGGACAAGAAAGCAGACAGGAGAGGCTCAGGAACTCTTTGGTGGTCCACTCTGGAAGCAGGGACCTCAGGGGCCCACCTTTCACGTGGCAGAACTAAAGGGCAGGGGCAGTGATCACACTGTGATCAAATGGCATCAGAAATCACTTATGCTGAGGTGAACTTCAAGAATGCAGCACCAGCTGCAGCAGTCAAAGGTAAGGAATGGAGGGGTTATTCTAGGGAAGGGGACCTGGAGGGAGATGGGGCTGAGGAGCAGAGAACAGAGACTTTTCCTTCTGTGACTCTGGTTCCTACCTGGTCTTGACAAACTGGTGAGAACCAGCAGGGAGCTGGAAGAGCTTCGCAATCAGATGTTCAAGGAACGCCTGCAAGAGGAGAGGTGGGAAGCTTTAGGTGGTTGGAGGTACAACAGGAACAAGGAGCACGAGTCTTAAGTGAGCATGCAGAAAGGGCTCCCTCAGTCCTCCGGCTGCAGCATCAACTGGAAGTCTGCACAGTCGTAGAGACTAGCTGCAGTACAGGGGTGGCAGGGGCTGCCTCCTTACGTGTTACGCAGGCTTGGATGAGGGAGTGATTTCTCCACAAGCGCTGAGTAGCAACAGGAGAGACTGTGTTTTACCAGAAACAATCTGACCTGCCAGAGGGACAGCAAACAGCGGCCAGTAAGCCCAAGCTTTGGGTGTTACTGCTCTTGCCTCTGAGAGAATGAGGCTACAGGTCCCTGCTGCATGGAGAGAGCAGGAGCAGAGACCAAACTTGCCTCCTTGCAGCAGGCAGTCAGCTGCTCCCTGCAGCTTTGCAGGAAGGGGCACTGGCTGCAGAACCTTACGGCCCTTCGCTGGTTGAGAAATTGTCCTTGTGGTCTGTGGAGAATAAACACCCAAAAGTTCAGAAGAGGATCAGGCTCAAATAAAACAGCCTGAAATACCCAGCGAAAGAGTTTTCTGAGGTCTGGAGGAAGGTCCCGTTCTGCGGTTGACGTCAGCCTCTCCTGAAACACAATCAAAACACCAACCAAAACAGCTGGAGCTGCTGTTAGAGGCGACCTACAGCTGCAGGCAGGCCGGAGGTGCGTGCTGGTCAGCGTGCTCTGCTCCATCATTCCGTGCTCAGACGCAGGGCCCCACGCAGCAGCAGCTCCAGAGGAGCGAGTGTGCAGACGAATGGACAACTGCAGGAACAGATCAGTGCTGCTGCTCGGGACGTTGGCCTGTGCGTCTGCATCTGCAGCCGCAGACGGGGCGGGCAGCAGCTCCGTGAGCTGTTCGCGTGCTCCGAGGCGTGAGTCACGGAGACAACGCAGCAGCGCGCTCCTGCCGGACCGGGAAGCGTGCTGCTGTCGCTGCAGCAAGACGGGCTGGTTCTGCTTACGGCCAGTGTTTGCAGCACGGTGAGGTGGGGGTGGTGGGAGTTCCCCGTTTGGCTCCCAATTCCTGATTCCAGGCTGCTTGAGCAGCTGATGCTGTAGGTTGGGGTGTGTGCTTGGGGTTTTCCTTGGGGCATTCCTGCCCAAGCAGTCACACGCTGGTTGTAGCTCATACTTTGAATTCAGAGGAGCGATCGGCAGGACCACTGCACAGTGTGAACGTCTCGCACAGCCTCATGTTAGGCTCATAGGACAAGAGTTACGACTGAAAAACGTTGAAGACATTGAAAGACTGGGGGAGTCTTGCTTCCTCGACCTTCTAAGTCAGGGGTCCTCAAACTTTTTAAACAGGGGGCCGGTTCACTGTCCCTCAGACAGTGTCAGGAGCCGGGCTATAGTTTGTGCTGCCTGGCTTGTCCTGCCTGGGAGCTGGAGGGAGGGAGGGAGAGACGGGGGAGCCGCCCACCTCGCTGATGCCGCAACCCCCCTCCTCAGCCCAGTGTGTGCTCTCTGCGCCACCAGGGCGTGAGTGTGGGACGCACTGGCTGAACAGTCTGGGGGCAGGCAGCACCCCTCAAAATCATTTGGACTGGTCAGATTCACAGTATCACAGTATTACCAAGGTTGGAAGAGACCTCATAGATCATCAAGTCCAACCTGTTACCACAGAGCTCAAGGCTAGACCATGGCACCAAGTGCCACGTCCAATCCTGCCTTGAACAGCTCCAGAGTTGGCGACTCCACCACCTCCCTGGGNCCAGGATTTATTGTCTGAAGCAGGTGGCTGGGCTCCAGCTCATGACCTGCATCTTCATTTATACTGTAGACAAAAGCTCTGGCTAGAAAAACATGGTTTAGCCAGGAAAACCTGTGTCTTGTCTGTCCACGAAGGTCTTCGCTTCTGACAAAGAAAGGCTCTGCTTTTTGCCCCGCCGTAATGGCCTCTCTCCAGCCTTCGGGAGGGGACAGATGGTTTCCCTGGACAGCCGGTTTCTGGGAGCCGTCCTTGCTAGACGTGGCTGCTGGCAGACTCGGAAGGTTGTGCTGAGCAGCGAGCGGGCTCTCTCGCTAAAGCTCGTCACCGACACCCGCGTCCCTGGAGATTTCGTTGCTCCTGTCCTGCAGCGAGTGCTGCTGCCTCGTTAGCCCCCTGTTTGCTCTGCCTTGCCAACGGCCTCCTAACAGGGGTTTGCTTCTCTTTACCTGTGATTCATTCTCCTTCCTGCTCCTCACGGTTCCCCTCCAGACAAAAACCAGCCCTGGGCAAGTCTGAATGTGAGTGGAGTCCTTGGCTGCAGCCCCTGGACACAGCCCCCCGTTCTCCCCAGACACTCAGCCTCTCACAACCTGATTTCACTCCAGCAGATCTTTAAACCTCGGCTTGGAGAGCAGAGAGGGAAGGGAAGTCTAAGCACTTTTTTAACCTTGTGATGATTCCGTGCAATCACAGTTTTCATCTCCTGCCCTTGTCCAGCTCACACCAACTGCACAGAGAGTCCAGAAAGGCAAGAAGCAGCTGGAGCCAGCACAGAGAGCCAGCACCTGCCCAGGGAGGTGGTGGTGGGGTTTTTCTCCTGAAGCAGCTCTCACTTGAGTTGGACACCCCTGGGATCTGACTGAAACGTAGCGTGTTGAGTTGGCTGTGTTCCCTCATTTCTAGCACCTCCTAAGACAAAGAAGAACGAGCACCACCCCCAGAAATGCCCACCGTGGCTCCCATGGCTGATCTCGGCGCTGCTCCTCTTGGTCTGCATCGCCCTGGTGATTGCACTCCTTGGTGAGTACATGCGGGCTGCCGCTAGAATCATAGAACCATTAGGGATTGGAAGGGACCTCGGAAGATCATCTGGTCCAATCCCCCTGCAACAGCAGGACCACCTAGACCAAGTCACACAGGAACATGGCCAGGTGGGTCTCCTTCTCCAGTGAAGGAGACTCCACAACCTCCCTGGGCAGCCTGTCACCCTCACTGTGAAGAAGTTCCTTCTCATATTTATGTGGAACCTCCTATGTTCCAGCTCACACCCATTGCCCCTTGTCCTATCACTAGATGACCTTCAGAAGAGCCTGGCTCCATCCTCCTGACACCCACCCTTCAAATATTTATAGACATTAATGAGGTCACCCCTCAGTCTCTTTTCCAAGCTAAAGAGACCCAGGTCCCTCAGCCTCTCCTCATGAGGGAGGTGCTCCACCTCCTTCATCATCCTCATTGCCCTACGCTGGACTCCCTCCAGGAGAGTGCTCTAGGGAACTGCCAAGAGAGAAAGCAGAAAGCAGAGCCACCAGGGCTGTGTCTTTCAACAAGGAGGAGCTTCTACTCAGGAGCAGCTTCATTATGAGAAAAGATGCAGGAACCAGGACTGGGGTTCAGAAAACCCCACTAAGCTGTGCTCAGGTGCAGAATCCTTCCGGACCACTTGCACACTGGGGATGTGAGGGCACAACTGCCACATGACGTGAAGTTCTCTCGTGCAGGTCAGATCATAGGATCATAGGATGTTAGGGGTTGGAAGGGACCCAAGAGATCAGATAAACCAAGGGTTCTGGCCAGCTCGTAAGCAGAAGCTGGGACTGCTGCAGCATTACGCCAGGATTCTCAGAGGGACCGAAAGACTTCAGTGGGAAGGGGCTTCTGGAGGTTCTTAGACTAATGCCCTGCCTGAAGCATGGTCATCTTCAGAATGGGGTTGCTGGGCTTTCTGTAGGGTCTCAGGCCTTGCCCCCAGACCTTGCACACATCTGCACACACCCCCAAGGTCTTCCATTTCAGTACAGTTCCCAGACTGCACCCAGATCAACTTCCAGCACCCCTGAGCATGTGAGTTACTGATAAGCCCTTTGGGTTGTGGCATGTGTCCTGCTGGCCCCTGTCACCAGTTATTGCCCACAAACTGGCTAGTAAGTCCTAGATGTTTACCTTCCACCCTGGTTTCAGTAGCCCTAACTGTGTGCGATCACCTTCCCCTGGACTGTCTTTCTGGCTGGTGAAATAGGTCCCTTTGACGTGTCCCTTGTCCAAAGCACTGCTGATGTCCAGCTCACAAAGAGGTGACCACTGCCCCTGAAGAGCTGCTTTTTATTCACTGATTATAAAGAGAATTAGCCAGGCAGCTTGGCTGTAGGTATCTACATGGCAAATGCCTGTGGTTGGGTGGGAGAAATCCCACCATATCTGTCATGTCTTCAGCGTGATGTCCTCCTGCTGTCTGAAGCAGAAGTGGTCCTTCTGCTCTCTGATGTGCAAGACAGTCTTTCTGCTAGGAAGGAAGCCACACCACATGTTTGGACCAGTATTCTTCAGCTCCACAGCACCTGAGGGGGTCAGCTGCTTGATGCTGGGATGGACTCTGTTGACAAACCACCAGCCACTGCTTGGGTGGGTGGAAGGCTTTGCTTCCTTTGTTGGACAGATCGTCTTGGCTGGATGCTTGGAGCAGAAACATCTGTTTCCTTCACTGAGAGAATGGCAGTTACCACTTGTGAAAGGGAGAGGTGACGCTGGGACAGCGCTGGTGGGAAACAAGGGCGAAGCCCAGAGACGGTGTGTGAGGAACCAGGAGGAAGGGCTAATGCTGCCACCTTTTCTCTCCCTTTCCAGTCACTCCCTCCCACAGCAATGACCAGCCCAGCGTCCTGCAGCAGAACTTCACAGAGTGGCAGTGTGTCTCAGCAGTGCTGCAAGGAAAAGGTCAGTAGTGCTGGCAAGGGGTCTTTGGGATGGGCAGCAGCAGGAGCAGAGAGACAGCCTCCAGAGGAGAGAGGTGGGAAGAGAAAGGACTTCCTCCTTGTACGAGGAGAGGGCCATAGAATCACAGAATCATTAGGGATTGGAAGGGACCTCAAAGGATCATCTAGTCCAATCCCCCTGCCACAGCAGAATCACCCAGACCAGGTCATACAGGACACAGTTGGCTGTGAACACTGGCAAAACCGAAGGGACAGCCTGCAGCAGCACAGGGGAGGTTCACAATAGAAGTGTAGGTCCCATCAGGGAAACAAGCAACGTCCCCTGTTCCCTGGGGCTAAAGGGCTCAAGGAGACCCTCAAGCAGCACGATCACCAGAAGATCATAGAATCATAGAATCATAGAATCATTACGGATCGGAAGGGACCTCGAAAGATCATCTAGTCCAATCCGCCTGCAACAGCAGGGTCACCTAGACCAAGTCACACAGGAACCCGTCCAGTCGGGTGTTGAACATCTCCAGTGAGGGAGACTCCACAACCCCCCTGGGCAGCCTGTTCCAGTGCTC
>VXBP01004273.1:94908-242597 GCA_013400115.1 Rhinopomastus cyanomelas
AAGATTGGGGTCACATTTGCTATTTTCCAGTCCCTAGGCACCTCTCCCGTTTCCCAGGACCTAGCAAAGATGATGGAGAGCGGCCTAGCAATGACTTCCGCCATCTCCCTCAGCACACGTGGGTGCATCCCATCTGGGCCCATAGATTTGTGCACATCCAGTTCTTTGTGCACATCCATCTCTGTCTTTGCCAAGATCTGAGGTCATGTTAGAAGAGTTACCGTGCACTTGAGCACACAACGCTTGAAGGTCCCACACCAAAGCAAAGGGAAGGAATGCTAGTACTGTCGAGGTGTTTCTCGGCACTTTCTGTCACTGCTCCAAGGAGAAGAGAGGTGCCGGCCCTGGGCATCAGGGGAGAGCTGCAGTAACCATCTCCCTCCACCACCTGCACAGAGCGAGGCTGGAGGTGCTGCCCGCAAGGCTGGAAATGCTTTGGAGGAAGCTGCTATTATCTGCTCACTGACAAGATGTCCTGGGTTGACAGTCAACAAAACTGCACTGGGATGGGCTCCCACCTGGTGGTGATCAACAGTGAAGCAGAGCAGGTACGTGCAGGGCTGAGAGAGCATCACAGCAGCCAGGGGCAGTGCCAGGCCCCAGAGGAGGATGTCCTTCCTGCACTCCTTCCCCCTCACCCCACCCAGTGCTGCAGTTCAAAGACTTTCCCTCATTTCCAGACTTTCCTCTCCAGTCAGACAAAGTCTCAAAGGGAAGAGAACTACTACATCGGTCTGAGTGCACAGAACGTCAGCCAGTGGCGCTGGGTGGACCAGACCCCACTCAACACAACAGCAGCGTGAGTATCCCCGGATGGAGAGCGTGTAGGGTGGCTCCTGGTGGTGCAGGGAAGCCGAGGAAATGAGAAGGTGTCTGTTGCTGCATGAGAGGTAGATGAAACAAATTCAGTGATGAAGGGGGAGAGGACTGTGTAGGACACCAGGTTCTCACGGCCCTATCCCTTCTGATTATTAATTAACTACCTGTGATGTGGCCATCAGTGCTGTGGGCAGAGAATAAGTGGCATCTCAGCATCAGGAAGAACCCATCAGAGAAGACCAGCCTCACCAGAGTGCCCCTGCCATGTCTGTGTGCACATCTGCACATGGGCACAGCCGGTGCCGTGAGGCAGTGGAACAGATGGGTCCTGCCCAGGGCTGTCCTTGCGGAGTCCTCTCCTGGATAACAGACTTGCCCTGAAGGCAGACACATGCCTACGCTGGGTATGAAGTGCATGGGGTGAGGCGCCTTGAGCAGCTCCCTGAACCAGGGCTGAGCAGGGTTCTGTTGTGTTTGCTGGAGAAGGAGGGCAAGTTTTCACTGGAGACTGGTGCCAGTGTGGGAAGAGGGCTGCCCTCCCTCCAACCCTTGCATCCCGTTGTGGCCTTTTCAAGCAGTGGCCACGGAGTGTGCTGGGGACTAATGCCTGTTTCTGTCAGGTTCTGGAGAGAAGGAGAACCCAGTGGTACATCTGAGGAGTGTGTTGTAATCCACAGCACTACAGACCCGCCCTACAACTGGAATGATGTGATCTGCAAGACAAAGCATCATCGAATTTGTGAAGCTGCGGCGGTAACTGTGCAGTGGAGATCCTGAGTAGAACTGGAAGACAAGCAGTGAGCTGGGAGCAGTGCAGCACTGTGTTGGGAGGGGTGGGGGGCCCTGGAGCCTAGTTCTCCACTGTGATGGGTAGGACAACATGAGTGGAAGAGGTGTTATCCCACATCCAGCATCTCCAGTGCATGTAAAATGTCAGGGAACACATGAAAGCTCAAGCTTGTCAAAGGAGGTCGTGGGCTTTTGTGTCCTCTTCATTCTGACTGTGTCCAGAGGCCACTGGCTGAAAAGAGACTAAGTTCTCCAGGAAGAAGGCCAAGGAATAGAGGACAGATGTTCACAGCTGATTTGGTTTGTTGCCTTGAGCAGAGGTGTCTGCTTTCTTTTGAGTCACACAGAGAATGTCTTCTAGTTGCACTGGTCTTTCTGAACAAGTACTGAACCCTCATACAAGAGAAATTACAATACTGAAGCACTTCCTAAGGCTCTGTGCTGTGTGAATCTCTTCTCCTCTCTAAGTTGTGGGTGTTTTTGTACTCATACAATGATTTGGTTTGGAAGAGATCTCAAAGATCATCTAGATCCAACCAACTGCCCTGGGCAGGGACAACTTCTACTAGTCTGGTTGCTCAAGGCCCCATCCGAGCTGACAGTAAACATTTCGAATCGTGAAGCATCCATAACTCCAAGCTGATCCCAGCCTCACCTGATGCAGCAGCCTTCCTTGGAGGCCAGCACCTCAGTGGTCCATGTAAGGGCATACGTGGCCAGGCCAGAATATGATGCAGAAGAGGGAGGAAGAAGCAGAGCTGCAGCTGCACGTGAGGTTCATTCTAGAAGTGCATGGCCTCAGCCAGCCATCCACAGTCCAGGAGGTTCCTCCAGTGCATCCTTGGTTAGGGCATAACCAGGTGGATAGATGATGGCAGAGCGGTGGATGTGGTCTGTCTTGGCTTCACTAAGGCATCTGACACAGTCTCCCACAGCATCATCACAGCCAAACTGAGGCAGTGTGAACGGGATGACTGGGTAGTGAGGTGGATGGTGAACTGGCTGCAGGACAGAAGCCAGAGAGCAGTGGTCAATGGGACAGAGTCTAGTTGGAGGCCTGGATCTAGTGGAGTGCCCCAGGGATCAGTGCTGGGACTGGTCCTGTTCAATCTATTCATTGATGACTTGGATGAGGGATCAGGGTGCACTGTCAGCAAGTTTGCTGAGGACACAGAGCTGGGTGGTGTCACCGACACCCCTGCAGGCTGTGCTGCCATTCAGCGAGACCTGGACAGGCTGGAGAGCTGGGGCAGAGAGAAATGTAATGAAGTATAACAAGGGTCAGTGCAGAGNTGTCTAGTGATAGGACGAGGAATAGTGGTTGTAAGGTGGAACACAGAATGTTCCACACCAATATGAGAAGGAACTTCTTTCCAGTGAGGGTGACGGAGCACTGGAACAGGCTGCCCAAGGGGGTTGTGGAGTCTCCTTCACTGGAGATGTTCAAGACCTGCCTGGATGTGTTCCTGTGTGACTTGGTCTGGGTGATCCTGCTGTGGTGGGGGGATTGGACTAGATGATCTTTCAAGGTCCGTTCCAATCCCTAATGGTTCTGTGATTCTATAACTCTTCCTGCACAGGAGGTCTGGAGGGAAGCTTTCTTCCTGAAACATATGGAAGATGAGCTCTCACAGACCCAGGTCCCACCTCACCTCATGTACTGTCATTTCAAGAAGGGTGGTGCGTGACACTACCTATCTTGACCCTGCAAGGGAATGCCTCCCCTTCTGCAAGCTAGAAAGCATCCTCTGCAGTGGCACAGCTCCTCCCACCTCCATCTCGGGGTCATGCCTCCAGAGGACCTCCTTGTCTGGGATCTTTGACCATGTTCCCACTAGCTTCTGGCTTTTGCCATGCAGGAGTCCCCTGTGATCAGTATCACAGTATCACAGTATTATCAAGGTTGGAAGAGACCTCATAGATCATCAAGTCCAACCTGTCACCACACAGCTCAAGGCTAGACCATGGCACCAAGTGCCACGTCCACGTGTGCGTGATACTGTGATACTGTGATAGTTCTTCGCACACAAGAATAACTAGAAGCAGATTCCCTTTCTTCCCTCCTCCATAAAAGAGCCAAACCAAAAGAAGGAAGGGTCTGCCTGCAGTGGCAGAAGCTGCTGGAGGTGGGGAGTCTTCCAGTGCCACTTCCAGGAGCGTGCTTGCTGTAGCCAAGTCCCACTGTCGTCAGTGGTTCAGGAACAAGCGTCCCTGGCAGTTCTGCTCTGCCAAATGCCACCCGGTTGCACGCTCATCTGACTCCTGTGTTTGAGGAATAACCAAGGGTCGCTGGTGAAGCTCCTTGTAACTGGAGCAGACAGGAAACAGCTGAAAATCTTTACTAACTGGGGACAGAAGTACAGAATCACAGAATGGCAGGGCTGGAGGGGACATCTGAGGTCCAGCCCAGAGCATAGGAAGTGGTGTGAAGACACAGAAACGTCACATCTCTGGCGGGAATCATCTGAGAAGAGGTGAACTCCTGGTCCCAGAAAAGGGGATGTTTTCTGGCAGCCTTTACTTCCTGTGGCAGTGGTGTGGGATGGGAGGTTGCACAAGTGATCATGAGAATGTGGGTGTGTGAGGGTTTGAGCTTTCAGAACTTAGTTACGTAAAGGTGTGTAGAAATTTGGGGGTGTGAAGCAACACCTCCTATCTGACACTGTGCTTTGGCTGGTGGAGCTGCCAGCACCGGTCCCGATGGTTTGTCAGTTGATTGTGCACCATGAATAAATTGGTCAACTGCTCAGACCCATCCTGGTTAGATTTAAACCACCTGACGTGTGGTGACAGCTTTGCACCCTCTGCGTTCTCCACACCAGCCAGCCAAAGCAGCTCTCCTCCCACTGGCGCAAAGAACCTCTTACAGCAGCAGCAAATACAACAGACCTCTGCTCTCGGCTGTCTGCGGTGCAGTTCAGTTCTGCTCTCCATCACCACCGAGGGAACTTGTGAAAGCACCACTTTAAAACCTCTGACCACGCTATGAATCAAAGAGCAAGTGCCTTCCCACAGCTAATGCCTTCTAAGACCACAGCAGCAGGCACAGCTATGGACCATCATTCCAGTGCAAGAGGGCTTGGACAACTTGACCTCGTCCACAGCCTCTGGTGCGTGGAAAAGTGAGCTCTAAGGGAAATTTCTATATGTAATCTGGGCTTGGCCTCTTTGGCAACCAGGTTTGTGGTTTGCTCTTTGGAGGCTTCAAACGATGCTCTTGTGCTACTGTGCCAGCTATCCCACCCCTTCCTCCGGGCATGGCTCTTTGCAGGAACAATCTAGCTAGTGGAACACGGAAGACCAGAGGCTGTGCAGCAGCTCCAGGCCATTCACAATGCAATGACAACCATCAGGTGTATTTCATCCTCAAGGACTCTTTATCCTGCAGGGTTTTGAACCAAGTCACCCGGCGCAGTGCTAGAACCACCCCATGTAGCTGTGCCTGTTGTAGTTCTGACCGAGCAAAAAGTGACGACCCGTGTCAGGGATTCTGGTGCCACCCAGTGATCCCTTCTGGCCTCCAGCTCCATAAGGACAGGTCATACACAATCCCTCCCCTCAAAGCTCCATCCTCTTTTTCCTAAACAATTAGTTAAAGCCAAGTCCTTTGTTGTGCCCTGTGTGACTGGGATCCGGTGACATGGGGACTTGCCCAGGCTCAGTCACAGATGTGCCACCTTTTTACTCCCATTTCATAGAATCATAGAATTATTTAAGTTGGAAAAGACCTTGAGGATCACAAAGTCCAACCACGTACTCTACTCTGCTAAGTCCACTGTTAGACCCACCAGTAAACCATGTTCCTGAACACGACATCTGTGTGGCCTCTGAACACCTCCAGCCATGGCAACTCAGCCACTTCCCTGGGCAGCCTGTTCCAACGCTGACAACTGTTTTGGTGAACCAGTGTTTCCTAATATCCAATCTAAACTCCCCCAGTGCAGCTTGAGGCCATCCCTTCTTGTTCTGTCACCAGTCACTTGTGAGAAGAGACCAGCACCCGCCTCTCTGCAATGTCCCTTCAGGTGGTTCTAAAGAGCTACAAGACCCCCTCTAAGCCTCCTCTTTTCCAGGCTAAACAGCCTCGCTTCCCTCAGCCATTCCGCACAGGACCTGTGCTCCAGATAGACCCTTCACCCGTCCAGCTGCCCTTCTCTGAACCCGTTCCAGCACCATGATGTCTCTCTTGTACTGAAGGGCCCAAAACTGCACCCAGCACTCGAGGTGGGGCCTCACCTCTGCCGAGTGCAGAGGGACCACCACCTCCCGGTCCTGCCGGCCACACTAGTTGTCACACAGGCAAGTGTGCCATCCTTGGCACACTGCTGGCTCGCGTTCAGCCAACAGCCGCAGGCCCCCTTCTGCCGAGCGAGTTGTGAGCGGCCTGGTCCTTCGCGAGCAGATTCCAGGCCTGCAGGCGCTTCCACGCACGCGCCAGGACAGGCCGCGCACCACGGCGGTCAGGCCTCGAGTACCTGCGAGAAGAGGTCGATGGGCCCGGAACGGTACTGCTCGTCGTCCATTTTCGCTCTCCTCCCCGGGTCTGTGTGTTGCAACGAGCATCTTGTGAAATGTTCTGGCCTCCCGTCTTCACATGCTGCGGGAAACACCCAAAACACCCCAAATCCTGTGTTCGGGATTGGAGCCCGTGACGCCTCCTCAGCAGTGTGGGTGCTGCCCCAGTGCAGTCCTCTGTGCAGGAGGAAGGCTGCCTTCGTGCTCATAGAGGCCATGTGAACTCTTGGAGAAGAGCGATCCCGTGGTGGACAATGGAGCGCCGAGGGAGAGCCAGTGGGGGAACTGCAGGTAAGCACAAGCCTTTCTTTCCGTCCTCCTGTAGAAGGAGCGGGTGAGGAACATAGAGGGCTGGGATAGGCGATGGGCACGGCCTGGTGGCCGGCCTCATACCAGGAGAAGGGACTTAAGAGCAGAGCAGCAGATGCCTGCCATGCCCTGTAAACAGTGGAGCTGATGCCTGTAGCCCTGTCGCAGTCTGGTAGAACAAGCTCCGTCAAGCTGAGCGTGAGTCACTGTTCCCATGTGTAAGGAGAACAAGGTGAGGGCTCTTCCAAGGTCTCCTGAGTGACCATCCTCCCTGTTGGAAAACCCTGCTACGTGTGTCTGCCTCTGCAAGCGCCGAGCCGGGCAGTCGCTCCTCAGAGTGACTACAGGCCGTTGCACAGAAAGGCTGGGGAGATTGAGTCGACGTGAAGGCAGCTGGAAGAAAGAAAATCTGAAGAGAGACGAAGGAGAGTGAGACATGAAAAGAGCATTCAGTGAAAGACAGGGATCATGGAGGGCAGCAAGGAAGATGTGTTGAGAAAGGAGATGTGAGAGGAAAAACAACGGAAGGCTGCAGTTTGGGGAGAGCCCAGGCAGGGCCTGTGATAGAAACTGAAAGAACAGAACAGCTTCAGGGCAGCCCCTGTGTTGCCCCACTCTGTGGGTCTCACCCACTGCTCATGACAGGCAGCAGGACCTCATTACACAAGGACCTGCCGGTTACAGCAACTGTGGGCTCCCTAGTTTTTGGACCAGAGGTACTAGCATGCTGTTGGGGTATGGAGCCACCTGGGCTACCGTGCCCCCAGCTCTGGGCTGGGGCATTCTCACTCTTGTGTTTTTCAGCTGCGGCAAAAGAAAGAAGTTGCTTCTGGAAGAATCCCTGGGTCTTCCTTGTTTGTGTCCTTGTCATCAAAACCGTCTTTGTGACCGTCTGCACTGGTGGGTGCCAGGGTCTCTTAATTCCCCAGGGATGAAGGGAGCAGGGGACTGCCTTTTGTCAGGTGGAAAACCAGAGTCTATCCCAGTCTGTCTGCCAGCAGGCAAATACAATTTGCCAAAACCCACCTACTCTGCTCTTCCTCTCCTGCATCTGCCCTCTTACTCAGGGATCAGGGTCCCTGTCACAGTTACGGTTCATTCTGTGGCAGGGCCTTCCCACTGCTCTTTTCACTTTCCTACCTGGCTGAACAAAGCCAGTCCTAGATGAAACCAGTCAGTTTCTCCACTCCCACCCACAGCTGAGAAGGTTCTTTAGTGCCAGACGACATCCGGATGTTGGATGTTGGTTCTCCTGACCTGGATTCTCTCAGAGCTCCATTGCAGCCAAGAGGCTATTGTGGTGTCCTTGGGAATACCAGTACTACACCATCCACAGTTTAGCAGGGTTAGTGGGGGGAGGAAATCAAGCCAGATGCTTCAGACTCATCCCACCCACAGTGCCTGGACCAACCAAATCAGAAACACTTTGCTTGTACTGTCCTGAAGCATCCTACTGCCCTGTGAAGACTCCTGTGCTTCTCAAGTCATTTGGGTGCAGCCTCAACACTCAACAGTTCTACCCCTTCTTGATAAGGGTAGAAGCAGTTCCCTAAAATTGTTTGGGAAGATTGAGAGGGAATGCCTGTCAATATTCCACCTATATTAAGCTTATCCCACAAATTCTTTGACCCTTTTCTGCCCCTCGTGCTCAAAAGATGTCTAAGCTGGTTTTGTCAGCTTGGAAAATGAGCTGCTCAGCCAGATGCCTGTTCAAAGGAGGGAGTGACCAGTAGTGGGAGAAAGAGTCTTCTCTTTCCCATCTCCTTGCTCAGTTCAGATTTCAGAGCTTGTTAACGTAACAATCTCTAGGGGCTCTAAGCTAGAAGATGGAGGACAGGATAGATTACTCATGAATGGGGAGGAAAGGGTGACAAGTAGCACTTGCCTTCTCTTTCCTTTCTTCCCAGTTGCTCTTCTTCACGGAAGCTATGGCCAGTACAAGATTCTGCTCCAGAACACTACGGAGTGGCTCTGCGTCGCCAATAGGTCACCAGGCAAAAGTGAGTGATACCAATAGCCTTGTAAGCAACACCGAGAACCTCATCGACATCTCCTCTGCTCTCAGTCAGCCATTAAGATTGGGAAAGTCATTGTCAGCCAGAGCTGGACTGCTTGAACGTGCTGGAGAACTGAGGAAAGAAAATGCTGCGTTGTGTCATTTTACTTAGGATGTTGTAGAATCATTGAATCATCAAGGTGGAAAATCCTTCAAGATCATCAAGTCCACCTGTTTGCCCTAGAGCCCCTTACATGAAAACATGCTTTGTGCCAGTGGAAGGGGGCAGATTCCTCCAGGTCTGCATCTGGTCACTCATCCCACTCTCCCTGATACGACCCCTCAGCTGCTAGTCCACTTTGCTCAACTCACTTTAAGAGCCTCCCCCTATTTTAATGGGTCACTCCAGCTCCAAGTCCCTGTGCTGGCTCCCTGCACCACGGTCAGTGAAGGGACAGAGGTAGGAGTGGAAGGACGATGCTGTGTGATTTGGAACAGGTGGAGAGCTGAGCTGCAGTCGGACATGAAGTGAGGCCAATGGCAAGTGTCAGAACTCCTCTGTGCAAACTCCCAAACCCACTTCAGAGGCGGCCTTGTGCCCTGTGAGAATACACCTGCGGGTGTATTTTTAACTTATCATGTGGCTTTCTGGCTATAAGACAGCTCTCCAGGAACACCTGGCTCCTGGAAAGAGTGGCCTGTGGTGACAGCAAGGCTTTCAGAACAGTTAACTCCACATCTGCCAGGCTGCATGAGAACCAACACTTGGATAACACTTCTCTGGTGGAAGTGTTCTCAGAGCCAACTACCACCCATTTTGTGTCCTCAGGAAGGATGAGGCAGAAACCGTGTCTCACACCAACAGGTTTGCAGGACAGTGGCAGAACAGACCGAGTCAGGGGCCTTCAGACAGGAGCCTGTGGGGCTGTTGACAGCTTTACTTGTGGAGCACAGAAGAAAGTGTTTGCCCAGACTAAAAGTGTGGGCAAACCCCATCCTCAGCCCCTGGGACTATGTATGGAGCTTATGGAGAGGAACCATAAGATGCCTTGTTCAAGTGCAGGACTTCTTTCCACTGCAGAGGAGGAGTGGATGTGCTGCCCGCAAGGCTGGGAATACTTTCAAGAAAGCTGCTATTATCTGTCCACTGACAAGATGTCCTGGGTTGACAGTCAAGAAAATTGCACTGGGATGGGCTCCCACCTGGTGGTGATCAACAGTGAAGCAGAGCAGGTACGTGCAGGGCTGAGCGAGGGTCACAGCAGCCAGGAGGCTCCTCGGTGTGGAGGGGGTCTCAGGCTCCCCTCTCTTTGTCCTGCAAGGGAGGGGGGCTCTCCTTTCTGCATCCCTCCCCTAGGCCACCAGCCCCACCCCATGGGGATTCCTGGTGCCTCTCTTTGCTTCATCCTGAACCTCACAGACATTGTGCTCTTTCCAGGAGTTCCTCTTCAAGCTGGCAAAAGGACTATCTACTGATGACTATGAAACAAAGTTCTACATAGGCTTATCTGCTCCTGAAAGCGGGCAGTGGCAGTGGGTGGATCAGACTCCGTATCAGAAGGCAGCCACGTGAGTACCCCAAGGAAGGAGCCTTAGTCCGAGAGACTAATTCACTGCGCAAGGCAGGTGCGGGTCAGAGGGGTGTTTCTGCAGGCTGTGCTGCCATTCAGCGAGACCTGGACAGGCTGGAGAGCTGGGCAGGGAGAAATGTAATGAACTATAACAAGGGTAGGTGTAGAGTCTTGCATCTGGGCAAGAACAACCCCAGGGANTAACACAGTGAGGGTGATAGAGCACTGGAACAGGCTGCCCAGGGGGTTGTGGAGTCTCCTTCACTGGAGATGTTCAAGACCTGCCTGGATGTGTTCCTGTGTGACTTGGTCTAGGTGACCCTGCTGTGGTGGGGGGATTGGACTAGATGATCTTTCGAGGTCCCTTCCAGTCCGTAGTGATTCTATGATTCTGTCTCCAACTGCCCTATAAGTGAGAAAACTTCACTAGCTTTCTAGTGAAAACTCTCTGTCACAGCAGCCTGTCCCTTTCTCTTCCATAACTGACTGGAGTGACTCCACATCCCTGTCATGCTCTCAGCACAGGAACTTTCTTTTACAGGTTCTGGAAACCTGGGGAACCCAATCTGCTCTTCGCAGAAAAATGTGCTGCAATTCATGTTAAGGGAAACGCAGACCCCAACACCTACCAGAACTGGAACAACATCCTTTGCTTCACAAGCTGCTATCGAATCTGTGAGCTGGCAGCCACATTTATCTAAGGAAGCAAACTTCATTTTGGATGAGGGACCTGAAGGAGTATCCTAGAGAAAGGACAGCTCGTGAAAGGACTGATTAAAAGCTGGCCAGAGCCCACACAGACATTTTATCTTGTGATGCAGGACAAGCAAGCCTTCGAAAGAACCCCAGCTCCAAAGGGCTGCAGGTCCCAGCCTGTGTCTCTGCATCTCTTTCAAAGCTGAAGATCAGTCTTGGACGTCAAGGAGCTAGTGTGCCCCTTCTCACTATCTTCCTTCACAGATGGGTACTGACCATCCAGTTCACTCTTTAAATCCCTTTATACCTGATATCTCAGTGATGCAGAAAAGGCTCTCCCTGTTTCACAAAAGGGCATTGGTCCTACAAACCACTGGAGCCTAATGTGGAAGGAGCACTCAGTGGAATGTGCTTACCCCATTCCTGAAGAGGACCATTATTCATGGATTATCTTTAATGCTTCCTTCAGCAGATGCTGTGTTGATAAGTTAAAGAACCAATAAATGTTCATCCTGCTCTTTGCAACAGTCTGCCTTCTGGGTGACAAGCTGCACCCCCCTTCTCACTCAGCCTTCCTGCACGAAGGTTGTAGATTTTCACTGTGTTCAGTACCTGCAAGTGAGAATGTGACTTGAGGGTGCTGGGCTGGTGTGGGAAACAACGGATGAGTTGGGAAGTAGTAAAGGCTAATAGGACAGTAGGACAGTTTGTGAACTTCGAGAGGAGAGGAGAAGAGGGGAGAGGGAGAGGGAGAGGGAGAGGGAGGGCAGCAGCTGCCTGGTTGCAAACTGGTGGCCCTTTGGTGGCCACTGAAAGCTCTTACCTGTTGCTAACAGGGCATCATGCACTGAATCACAGAGCTAAACACTGCAGCAGATCCTGCCATAGGGAGAGCACAGTCCTTCTCTCCTAAAGTGTCTGAGTGCCAGCAAATAGTAGATGACCAGAGGATGTCAGCTGTTTGTGTTTTTAAAGACTTTAGGGTCAGTAAATAGGATTTATCCTGAANGAGAGGAGAGGAGAGGAGAGGAGAGGAGAGGAGGAACAACCTGCTGTTCATCTGCAGAGCACGTGGGAAAGATTCTGAACACATTTGAAGGATCACGCGTGAGCTACGAAGTCATCAGCTGCTTGCCCAGGATGTAGTAGAAAGGGAGATGGCTTTCAGAGATCCTGCTGAGACATGGGGCAGGATGAAGCACGGCAATGAAGGGGAGAGAAAGCAATCAAATACCACAAGGAGGATAAAAGCCAGAGTCTCCCCAGGAAGGATTTCTAATGTGAGAAAAGGGGAGCAGACCCCTAGCAGAGGCACCACCGAAAATCAAACACACAGAAGCCTGGCACAAGCTCTCTGCTTCCCTCAGATTCCCTAAACTCCTGCCTGTCTATTTCTCCCCCTTCATCAATGATATCCATTTTCCTTGAAGAGCTGAGAGTTTCCCAGTTTGGCTGACGCGAGGTCTTGGCCCCCTGTTTTCTGAGGCTGCTGTGGTCATTTTGCAATAGAGAAAACTTTGTTGTGCTGACCAACGTGACAACAAAAAAAGATTGCAATGGACTTCTCTTTTTTTATATCCCCCAACTCAGTTCCAGAAACCACAGCAGCAGGGTGTTGAGGAATAGAAAGGGGTAGATGAGACACACAGAGTCAATAATGTCTTACAGGAGGTTTACAGGCAGCTGCAGGCTGGCTCCTGGGGGTTGTTATGGGGCAGAGCAAAGTTCACACCAGCAGAATGATTTGCATGACTTGCCAGAAACAGTCTTCATGCCCCAAATTTGGAATGCAAAGTTTTTGTTGAGATGGGAGAACAAGAAAATCTTGAGGGACAACAAGAAATGTCTCTACAAATACATCAACAGCAAAAAGAGAGTCAGGCTGAATCTCAACCCCTGACTAGATATGGAGTGGAACATCATTACCAAGGATGAAGATGAGGCTGAGGTGCCTTCTTTGCCTCAGCCTTTAATGACTAGTCCAGTTATCCTAAGGGTGTTCATACTCTTGGGCTGGAAGACAGGGATGAAGAGCAGGATACACTTCCCACAATACAAGACGAAGCAGGTATTGACCTGCTACATCACCTGGACACTCAAAAGTCTATGGGACCAGACAGAATCCATCCAAGAGTGCTGAGGGGGCTGGTGAAGAAGCTTGCCAAGCACTTTCAATGCTTCTGGCTATGAGGAGAGGTCTCAGATGACTGGAGGTTGCTAATTTGACACCCTTCCACAAGAAAGGGAGAAAGGATGGTCTGGGCAGCTACAGCCCGGCCAGCCTGACCTCAGTGCTGGGGAAGATTGTGGAATATTTCATCCTGAGCAGTTCACACAGCCAGTGAAGGACAGCCAGGGGATCAGGGCCAGCCAGCATGGGGTTATGAAATGCAGGTCATGTCAGCAGACAACCTGATCTCCTTCTATGACCAGGTGACCTAGATGAGAAGGCTGTGGATGTTGTTTACCTCGACTTCGATAAAGCCTTTGACACAGTCTCTTACAGCATCCTTCTAGAGAAGGTGGCAGCTCACAGCTTAGACAGATGGAGTCTCTGCTGGCTAAAACCTGGCTGCGTGGCCAAGCCCAGAGAATTGTGTTGAGCAGAGTCAAACTGAGTTGGCAGCGGTCACAGGTGGTATTCCCCAGGGCTCAGTCTGGTCTTGTTTAACATCTTTATCAATGTTCTGGATGAGGGTGATGGAGTGAGCATTAACTGTTGATGGAGTGACCATTATCTGTTGATGGAGTGACCATTATCTCAGGATTATGTAGGAACTACCTGTTATTGTTAAAACTCATAAAGCTTAGCAACTAGGTTGTGTAGAGAGATGGGAGGCCAGGTGCACCCTGTCCAAGAAGAAATTAACTGCTAAAATGCTGGCAGGGACCAGCTGTACGGTTTGGACTAGTGACAGGAAACAACAGGGCATGCGCAGAGTGATGGGGGGCAAAAGTCCAACCCTGAGGAAGACTCTTACTTCATTGCAAAATGGCATCGCGACCCTCAAAAGACGACCACCAAAAGAAACTGCGCAAGCTCAAGAAGGAGGAGACTTAATTAACAGAGGAAGCAGGGACAGGTTATGCATATGTACAGACGTGTTGGAGTATCTAATGAATATGTATTGGTTTATGGCACATAATCGTGGTTTTGGGGGCCAGCTGTGTGCACATTCGTGGTGGTGCTAGCCCCTGTGCACCCGCTAGCGAATAAATTACCTCCTCAAAAACTCTAAACAGAGTTCTTGGCTCCTTTCCATACGTCAACGGGATTTGAGTGCACCCTTGGCGAGTCCGTAGGTGAGACCAGTTTGTTTGGGTGGTGGAGTCGCCAACTCTGGAGCTGTTCAAGGCAGGATTGGACGTGGCACTTGGTGCCATGGTCCAGCCTTGAGCTCTGTGGTAACAGGTTGGACTTGATGATCTATGAGGTCTCTTCCGACCTTGGTAATACTGTGATACTGTGTGATCTGCTTGAGGGTAGGAAAGCTCTGCAGAGGGATGCAGACAGGCTGGATTGATGGGTGGAGGTCAACAAGACCAAATGCCAGGTCTTACACTTTGGTCACAACAACCCCCAGCAGTGCTACAGACTTGGGAAAGTGAAGAACTGCTTGGCAGAAAAGGACCTGAGGTGTTGATTGGCAGCTGGCTGAACATGAACAAGCAGTGTGCCCAGGTGGCCAAGACAGTAAACAGCATCCTGGCGTGCATCAGAAATAGTGTGGTCAACAGGACTAGAGAGGTGACCTTGTTCTCAGCGCTAGTGAGGTCTCGCCTTGAGTACTGGATACAAGAAAAACACGGAGATGTTGGAGCAAGTCCAAAGAAGAGCAATGAAGCTAGTGAAGGGCCTGGAGGACAGGTCTATGAGAAGTGCTTGAGAGAAATGGGGCCATGATTTAGTGGGCATGGAGGGGTTGGGTTGATGGGTGGACTGGATGATCTTGCAGGTCTCTTCCAACCTTAATGATTCTATGATTCCATGTCTTCACAAAAGAAAGATCCTGGGAGATGATGATATGGGGTTTGTCTACATAATCTCTGAAGGAAAGTTCTCGGTCCTGTCTCCCTACCATCACACACAACCATGCCCAAGTACAGACCCATTATTTTATAGTAGCAGCACAGTAATGAAGGCAGAGAGAGCAACTGGTCCCTGCCACTGCATTGTGCAGCCACTGTTGAAGAACAAGTGGTGAAACTCTCAGCAAGAAAATAAAGCCAATGTCCTTGACCAGTCCACCCCAGTAGCAGCACACAGGGTTTGGACAGGGATGGACTCTGTACACAGTAGGTGTTTGCCCAGATGTAGAATAATGCAAAAGCTTTCCCATCACTGTGTTCCTCTTTGATACGGATGTCTCTGAGAGAGCTGTCCTCCAACAAATGAGAAACAAGCACTATATCCTCAAGCTGCACCGGGGAGATTTAGACTGACCATTAGAAAAAGAATATTCACTGACAGAGTACTCAGGGATTGGAACAGGCTGCCCAGGGAGGTGACCGAGTCACCACCTTTGGATGTGTTGAAAGATCATTCACATGTGGTGCTTAGATATATGGTCTAGCAGTGAACTGTGTAAAGTAGGGTTAGTGGTGGGACTTGATGATCTCAAGGGTCTTTTTCAACCTGAATGATTCTGTGATTCCATGTCTCAAGCTTGTCTTGGTTCAGGAGGTGGTAGAGACAAAAACACGCAGCCAGGTGTAACAACTTCAGGAAGCTTCAGAAGGACAATCCCTGCCTGACAGCACTGAAGGACAACTCTGCTGGATTGCCCATCCCCGCTGTGTGCTGAATGAGTTTTATCGAGGGGACAAAATAGCATCTTAGATGAGACAATTCACAGAATCACAGAATCACAGAATCATCATGGCTGGAAAGAACCTCCAGAGTCATTGAGTCCAACCTTTTCTCCTAGTGTCTAACCGCTAGACCATACCCCTAAGTGCCGCGTCCACTCGTTCCTTAAACACCTCCAGGGATGGTGACATCACCACCTCCCTGGGCAATCCATTCCAGCACCTAACCACCCTCTCAGTAAAGAATTTCCTTCTAACATCCAATCTAAACCTCCTCTGACGCAACTTGAGGCCATTTCCCCTCGTCCTGTCATCACTAATTGGAGAGAAGAGCCCAACACCAGCCTTGCTACAACCTCCTTTAAGGTAGTTGTAGAGGGCAATAAGGTCCCCTCTCAGTCTTCTCCAGACTAAACAGCCCCAGGTCCTTCAGCCTCTCCTCACAGGGCAGGTCCTCCAGCCCCTTCACCAACTTGGTTGCCCTTCTCTGGACTTGTTCCAGCACCTCAATGTCCTTCCTGTACTGTGGTGACCAAACCTGGCCACAGTACTCGAGGTGCGGNTGACCTTTCTACACAAAACGTTTTGTATTTCCTACATTAAGTAAAACAGTTTTGATGGGAAAAAAGAGGATCAGAGGAAACACACACAATGGAAGTGTACAAAAATAAAACTGCAGTGCTTGCAGTTTCTCTGAGTCGTATTATGATGGTTCAGTTCCCGTGTAGCCATTCCCTTTCTATCCTAAATATACTTGTCAAAAAATGAAGACAGCTCTCAGCCCCAAAGAGCAGTGACCTTGACCGTTTGATTGAGACTGCAATTAACAAAACCATTCGGGAGGAAATGGCTGAGGGAGCTGTGGCTGTTTAGTCTGACGAGGGGAAGCTGAGAGGAGACCTTTTTGCTGTCTATTATTATGTGAAAAGAGGTTGCAGGGAATCACAGAATCATCAGGGATTGGAAGGGACCTCGAAAGATCATCCAGTCCAATCCCCCTGCCACAGCAGGATCAGCCAGACCAAGTCACACAGGAACACATCCAGGCAGGTCTTGAACATCTCCACTGAAGGGGATCAGTCTTTTCTCACCAGTATCAAGTGATAGGAAACGGCCTCAAGTTGCACCGGGGGAAGTTTAGGTTGGACTTTGAAAGGGTCATCAGGCACTGGAACAGGCTCCTCAGGGAGGGGGCTGAAGCACCATCCCTGGATGCGTTTAAAAGTCGTGTAGATACGGAGCTTAGGGCGATGGTGCAGCTCGGTACGGTCAGCTTAACGGTTGGACTCTGGGATTTTAAGGGTCTTTTCCAACCTAAATGATTCTATGACTGCATGAAAAAGGTCAGAAGCCAATTGTGGTGGACAGCGGGAAGAGGAAACAAGTGAAACAAACTTCCGTGTAAATGCAGTGTGGAGAAGAGCAAAGAGAAGATGAAAAGGGGAACTTGCATTTATACCATCTGCATCATTCCAGCACCAGCTCTGACACTAGGACAATTTATTCCTTCCTGCATAGGAGACCTTTTATTTCAGAGGATGTAGAATCAGGCCCTGTGTTACTAATGCTGTTTGGCCCCACGTGTGAAAAATCAAACTGTCTTAAAAAACAGTCTCTCTGGGCTCAGCGAGAGGCTGCTCATTCACAGCAGGGCTGTGACCTGCAAATGGGAAATTACTAGGGGTTTTAATGAGAAGTTGTTCATTTTTTCAAAGGCAACCCCGTAAGTCTCTCCCTGGCTCCTTTCTACTTTCCTGTGAGGCAGGAAGCACCAAAGGTGAAGACGTCTCTAAAGTGGAACCACTGTCTGATGCAGTATTTACACCAAGCAGAAGTACCTGTGTTCACAAAAAGGTTGTGCAGAAGGAACTGTGTTTCCTCAAAGAAGGATACGGACCCGCTGGAGCATGTCCAGAGGATCAGAGAGCAGGAGTATCTCTCTCATGAAGACAGGCTGAGAGTTCAGCCTGAAGGTAAGACTCCAGGGGGACCTTCCAATACATCAAAGAAGACTACAAGGCGGTTGAGGAAGAACTATTCACAAGGGCTTGAAAATATAGGAAGATAGGACAAGGGTTTTAAGATGGAAAAGGGTGGATTTAGGCTGCATATTAGGAAAACATTCATTAATATGAGGGTGGTGGATCACTGCAACAGGTTGCCTAGAGAGGTGGTGGAGGACCCATCCCTGGAGACATTCAAGATCAAGCTTGATGGGCCTCTGAGCAACCTATCTAGTTAAAGATGTCCCTGCTTGTTGCAGAGGTGTTGGCCTAGACATCCCTTGGAGACCCTTTCCAACCCAATACATTCTTTGATTATGATTCTGTATCTTGGAAGATAGAGAAGTTGTTCTTATTCCCCAAAAAGCTTATTTAGTAAATACTGTGCCACATCCAAAGTTCAGAGAAGTTGTGGATGTCTCCTCCCTGCACATGTTCAAGGCCAGGTTGGATGGGGCACTCAAGATCATCTAGGTGTCCCTGCCTATGAAGGTGGTTGGAACTAGATGATCTTTGAGATACCATTCAACCTAAGCCATTCTACGACTGTCCAAACTCTCTGCACCTGCAATAGGTTTTTTTTCTTTATTGTGTAGCCTTTGGCTATCAAGTTTTGAACCATTCAGCAAGTTTTTATATCCTCCTGCCACTCCCACAGAACTCCCTGGGCCCCTAGTGCCCCTTGCTCTGCAACGGAAACCCAACTTCTGCTCAGCTCTGGCAGTAACCAACATGTGTGTTTTAAAGTGTCACTTCCAGTCACTCATGTCCAGCCACTATTTCCTGTTCTCATGAATAGTCAACATGATTATCATGTGCAGGATTGAGAGGGGAGGCTTGAATTCCCCAAGGCAGGAGAACATAGTGCTGAATCATAGAATCATTAGGGATTGGAAGGGACCTCGAAAGATCATCCAGTCCAATCCCCCTGACACAGCAGCATCACCTAGACCAAGTCACACAGGAACACATCCAGCTGGGTCTTAAACATCTCCAGTGAAGGAGACTCCACAACCCCCCTGGGCAGCCTGTTCCAGTGCTCTGTCACCCTCACTGTGAAGAAGTTCCTTCTCATATCGATGTGGAACCTCTTTTGTTCCAGCTCATAACCATTGCCCCTTGTCCTATCACTAGATGACACTGAGAAGAGCCTGGCTCCATCCTCCTGACACCCACCCTCTTCACATATTTATAGACATTAATGAGGTCACCCCTCAGTCTCCTCTTTTCCAAGCTAAAGAGACCCAGCTCCCTCAGCCTCTCCTCATAAGGGAGGTGCTCCACCTCCTTCATCATCCTCATTGCCCTATGTTGGACAAGGTTTGAACTCCCCAAGGCAGGAGAACATAGTGCTGAGTGAGAGGGGAGGCTTGAACTCCCCAAGGCAGGAGAACATAGTGCTGAATGAGAGGGGAGGCTTGAACTCCCCAAGGCAGGAGAACATAGTGCTGAGTGAGAGGGGAGGCTTGAATTCCCCAAGGCAGGAGAACATAGTGCTGAAGACCTGAGGAAAGTAGTAAAAAAAATCACTTCCATGCCACAGACTTCACTTTCTTCCACGCCCAGGTGATGATTCATCTAGCCTACCTTAGAGAGGAACAGAGACCTCTGTGCTGTCCCAGGGGGTGAAACGCCCTGCGCGGATACACGCTTCTCCACAGCAGCCCTAAAAGAAGCCTTGCTTGAGCAGCTTAGATTGAGATGGCCAACTTCTGGAGGCCAAAACATGGCAGATTAATCATGGTTTAGTTATGCTTGACTCACACATGACTTCCTAAAGTTATTGAATAATCAATACAAACAGCACAAATTTATCTAGCTAACTAGATTGTGATAAATCCAAAGCAAAACCTGTTGCTAGACCAGCAGCTCCTTCAATGTGATTCTCTACCACCGAAAGGAAAGGAAAAGCCACATCTGAGCGCTTGTTGCTGGCCCGGAAGCTCACAGCACAGTTGTTAATACAATCAACAGAGTCATTGGTACCTTATTTCACAGCTGCTCTTTCCCAGGTGGTGTGCCTCTCTGTGTTTCTCCAAGAGTCTTGACCAATCTGGCACTTCTCCTACTGCTGAGACCAGCCTCAGTCCAGTGAGAAGAGGCCTGGCAGCCTCCTGCTAGCGGAGGAGTACGCAGCAACAGCAGGCAACCTTCCACTAACAGCGAGCTGACTGTCAAAATGAATCCACTACGTCCACATTTGAAAACCCAACCAGTGAACCCATCTTAGTTCATCACAGCATGGCCTCCTAATCTGTTCTTCTTTTCTCCCACTTCAGCTCCTGTTCAGACTGCTCCCAGGTGCATCCCAGAATTTATCCAGACTGCACCAAGATTTGCTGCTTCAACTGCATTTGCACAAAAACCATCATCTGTTCTTTTGCTGTCCCGGGGCTGACTTCTTCTTGTGGTCTTGCTGCTACAACCTCAGCTTGGCCTTTCCGCTTTGACAGGCTGTGCCACCACACACTGTGACTAGTGGGGAAGCGGCTGCAGAATTCGTAGAATCATCAGGGATTGGAAGGGACCTTGAAAGATCATCTAGTCCAATCCTCCTGCCACAGCAGGATCACCTAGACCACGTCATACAGTCAGCCTGGGTTCAAAGGGACCACAGGATCATCCAGCTCCATCGTTCTGAGGGTGACGTTAATTTCAGTTAGTCTAAATGTTACGGTCTTTACTCTGTAGCCCTAAATATTTCAGTCTTAATTTGGAGATGGGGGAAACAGTAGCTTCTCCACTGGAATCTCTGCAGCTGGATGAATCCATCCTTGCTCACAAGTCATCCCATCACGTCACTCATCTGTTATCTCTTGAGTACTTCAAGATCCCTTTGGTTGTGCCATTTATGAAAAACAAGTGGATTCTGCCATACTAAGCTGACAGACACGATAGTATTTTGAGAATGTTTTTAAAGGACATGGATTCAACTCTTACGAGTAAACTCATCCTAATTTCATCTGTTTCTGTGGGTAGGGTCAGGTCTAAGCCTTTGCACCATGCAAATTGTCTTCTAAGCAGGCAAGCCAAGACGAATCCAGTGCTGAAGCGATGTAAGGAGCGATCACCCTCGGCATCTGCTCTACTGGAAGAGCAGTTCATCCTAGCAGTGAGTAAGAACTGAAAGGAAGTTTGAAAGGCAAAGCAACATACTGGGCCAGTGAACAACAGGGAAATCAGAACCACACACGAGCCAGAACGAAAACAGAAGGCTGCTGCAGCACTTTTGAGTGACCTCTACTGAGGCCTTTTTTCCAGTGAGCGTGGAGACGTGAAAGCAGGACCACATACACAACCTCCAAGTCCACAGTGACAGCTTTATTTATTGCTGATGCATGAGGAATGGTGGGGCTGGTATGCTTCTTGGCTAATCATTAACACTCTTGTCAGCCCCCCGTAATAGCCAAGCAACTATTAAGAGGTGGGAGAAACATTCATTTCTGTCGCACCTTGGAAAAGCATGTCCTTTATCTTCATTAACTGCTGTCTCCCTCCTCTCTGCTCCATCATGCTGACATGCCACTGTCTGTTTTTTTAACCTCTAATGAGTCCACGACTTAAAACACTACTAACTACAGTCACACAGAATCACAGAAAGTCTTTGGTAGGAAGAGACCTTTAAGATCAAGTCCAACTATTAACCCAGCACTGCCAGGCCACCACTAAACCTAAGCACTATGTCTACAAGTCCCATAAGTACCTTGAGGGATGGAGACTCCACCACTGCCCTGGGTAGCCCATTCCAATGTCCAATGAGCCCTTCACTCAAGAAATTCTTCCTAATACCCAGCCTAAACTTCCCCTGGTGCAACTTGCATCCATTTCAAGTCACCTCCCTGTTTCTGCTCTGCCATCACGTATGACATGTATCCTACTGCCTGGCTGTGGTAGGAGTGCCAGCTACAGCCTACAATGACTTACACAAAGCTGGATGCAGGAAGAAATCTACAGCATTTCAGTATCAGTTATGCATTATATAAGCTGCATGTAAGCATTACAAGTTCCCTTTCTGAACACCTTCTTTGCCTTTGTCTGTACTTCTGGGGGCTGTCCTGATATCAAGCCCCAGACTGCTGAGACTCCAGAGGAAGTGGAGGCAAGAGAGGAGCTGGTCTTGGTTGATGAGGGCTGGGTTAGGGATCAGTTGAGCAAAGTGGATGGACACAAATCCATGGGCCCTGATGGGATGCACCCGCGCATACTAAGGGAGATGGTGGAAGTCATTGCTAGGCTACTCTCCATCATCTTTGCTAAGTCCTGGGGATCAGGTGAGGTGAGCTACTATGCAGCATACCAGGGCAAAAAGAAAGGCCATAGGTAGTATGAGAATGAAGGTTTAGACTTTTTTCTTCATGGTTTATAGGACCTCATTGGGTCTTGTTCCCAGCTGGGTAAAGATGACAGTTCCTCAGACAGCTCTTTCTTGATAGGCCATCCCCAGGCTGTAAAAAATGGAGCCAAGTTCTTATTCACCTGCTGAGAAAACTTCTGCGTCCACAAGTTCATCTTAGACAGGTTGTCTTTTGGGATGGTGGTCATTTTCTGGTAGTCAGAGAAAAGGTGGGTAAAGGGGTCCCAACCAAACCCTTCCTGCAACTGGTGGAGAAGAATATAGTGTAAGAACAACGAAGTTCCAATTTTACTGCACTAATCCTATGTCACAAGCATCAGAAAATTCTGCAGGTTTCTGTAACATCTCTTGGAAGGAAGGCACTAAGGTACAGAAAAACACACCTTCCCATCTCACTGGCCTCCCAAAAGAAGCAGAGATGAAAGATGCATTGGGAGCAGTTAGAAATGTTAGCAACCTCCTTTGGGCAGAGGAAAAGCACCTCTCACACGTTTCTCAGGAGAATACACTTTCATGTAGGACAGGGCTCATGATTTACAGTGAGGAATCCAGATACATGCACAGGAGGATACACTGAACCCATCTCTTTGCCATTTGATGGGCTACACTGGCTTCACTCAGTGCATCAGCTGGCATAAATATTCTACTCTCTGCTACGTTTTGTAAAGAGGAGCCACACCAGGACACCGCCAGAAGCCTGGCTCTTCTAGACATTGGGCAGTGCCAAGGGTTTGAGGGGTTTCTTGGCCAACTATCCCAACTTCCCACAGGAAATCTGCAGGAGATTGAACAGCTGTGTCTGAGTTTGATCATCTTTTTCCTGTGCTATTATATAACAAGAAGTGGTTCCTGTTTCTCTCTTAGGGAGAAAGACTAGCGCATTGCCCAAAGATCTCTCCCTGAGCAGCTGTGCCCAAGTCTGGCAAAGGAAGGTTTTCTGGATCCAAGATGAACCCAGACTGTAAGCAAACACAAGCCGTGGCAGTCACCAGGCTGCTGACATCCTGCTGACACAAGCTTTCCTGACTGCACACCTGCTTTTCCCACTTACCTGCAGGTACGTCTCCAGAGCTGTCCACATATTCCAGTCCTTTAGCTGAGCACCTTTCCTCAGATACGCTCTCATCCTTTCCTCCCGACACTGTGGCTTAAGTGCCTGATGGGCCTGGTGCCTGGGAATCCCCAGCACCTTTTCATGAACATAGACAGACCAGAGGTTGCAGGTGGCCTCTGTGGTATGAGGAGGAAATTCCCATGCTTGCTGCTGTTGATTGTGCCCCAGCTCATGGACAGGACCCCAAAGACCAGTAGTTCGCATGTGCTTCACGTCTAACAGTTCCTTCACAGAATCTAGGTGGCCCATGATGGGGTAGCCAGAATGCATCCAGCCTGCAGGAAAGACAGGCACCAACACGTGTCCTAAGTGCTCACCCTAGTGTCTCTCAGACATGACTGCATTTCTTTTCCCAGTTCTCTAGTGCCTTTCCAGCATCTCACAAACCACAGTGCATCACCACGAGCCGTGTAAAGGTAGAACTGAACCCTCAGGTGAGCAGAGCTTTGCCTGCTTTCACTTTATATTTAGAAGCATACACTCACAGGCGAGCTGAGGTCGAGATACTAGGAAGACAAAAAACACCTGACCACTGCCCCACATACACCTGGGCTCTCACAAATGGAGCACAGTTGATGCCAACCCAACCACGCAATAACCTGGCAGAGCTGGAGTCTTCCTTTCTCGAGTGTGACTACTGCCGGTCTGCAGTCGGCAGTGCGGACGAGACACTTGGAGTCACAGTTTGTCATGCTCACAGAGCTTGTCGTGCTCAAGCCTGCTCTACAAACAACTCTGCAGCATCATGCTAGGCACAAATTTTGCACTGAGACAGATGTTACTTATGTCTCCTTGGTGTCTTCACCCCTAATTTGTCCTTCTTCTTCAAGATGCCCAAAACCTCGTGCAGGAGTCACATCCCTGAACTCAAGCTCCTGTTTGTACAGGGGGACAAGCAGCCCTTTATGCTCATCACAGAGGCAGCCTACAGAGCTGTCTTTGGCTGAACACTGAGCCTGTGGGCTACTCAAGCTGAATGGCAATGCTTTCCTGCAGGAATTATTTAAGGGCTTGAGCTTTTTCTCTTAGTAAGAGGCATGCATGCATCGAGCCACTGGCACTCAAGAAGAACAGTTACAGAAATGCCAGTGAAACCATTTGGCCCACCTGAAACAGAAGGCAATGTCATGCCTGCAGACTATGATGACACATGCTCGGGACAGCAGAACTTAACACTGAGAGGATGTGCAACAAATTCTTTCCACGCAGCTTAGGAAAGGGTTAGAACATCAGGGTTCATGCCAAGCCCTTGCCTCACTGTGGGATGATGAATTTGACCAGTCTGTTTTGAAAAACAACCAAACAAAACTTACACTGCAAAGCTCCACACTTGCCATATAATTTAACCCCAGATAAAATTCACTCAGTTCCCAATTCCAAAAGCTGGGGTCAGGGAGCAGTAGCTTCACAACTACACACTCACGAGCTTCAACAAGTGGCATCAATTCTACTTCTCCGCTGCCATTGCTTCAGGCTTACAGCTTTTCAGGCTAAGCTGTGCCCACAGTAAGCTTTGTGGAGCACACCTCCAGCAGGCAGGCACACCCCAGTGTAACAGTGGTCACCGAACACGTGGGAACAGCTCTGTGGCTGAGGCAGGGGAAAAGCAGAATCAGGGTGCTGTCCCACTCCGCAGTGCATTTAGGAGGGAGAATGAGTCACTACACGCGAGCCCAAGCCGCCGCAGTCAGCAGCGATGCCTGTTGACACACCCAAGCAGGAGGACAGCTGGGGGAGACAGCACCACTTTTGAAACAGGGAGGTGTCTGAAAGGGTCAATCCATTTTTTAAAGCCCTGCCTTACCACGTGTCCATCCTGATGGAACAGAGGTCGGTTAGCCAAGGGCCACAGTCACCTAGTGCCTCCCATATGTTGCCACCCTGGTTTTAACAAAGAAATAAGACACTGATGCTGAAGACCCCTGGTTTCTTCCCCCTCGAGAAGGCTACCCCACACCTACCACAGGAGATCTGGACATCCGTTACAATCCTCTCTGGCCTCGGGAATTTGGTTGGTATGGCGGCCAATTCGCTTATTGCCGCCATGATCTCAGTCCACAGGGTGAGCAGCGGCTCTGGGCTCTCCATGTGACGGATGCTGTCGGACGGCACTGTCAGAATGAGATTCTCAGCAGCCAGTTCTGCCCAGGGGGCCGGATAGTGCCGGATACAGGCCTTCCACTGCCTCTCACAGGTCTCCCCTACAGCAGTGACACAAAAGACAGTTAAGCACAGCTCTGACTTTTGCCCGTGATCCCAGAGGTCAAGCTGGAGACAGAGAGCACAGTTGTGAAATTCTCTCAGAAAACAAGACGTGGTGAGTTGTGTGACTGGGAATGGTGCCTGTTAACCAGTTAACCCTCATCCTGTGCTTGGGAAGTCTCCTCAGGGTGGGAGCAGAAAAAGACTGGCGTATAGCGACTTTCCAGTACCTGAAAGGGGCCTATAAGAGGACTGGGGAAGAACTGTCCACAAGGGCAGGGAGCAAGAAAGGTAATGGTTTTAAGATGGAAAAGGGGAGATTTAGGTTAGACATCAAAGATCAAGAGAGGTTCTTCTCCCCCTCTACTCTGCCCTGGGGAGACCACATCTGGAGTATTGTGTCCAGTTCTAGGCTCCTCAGTTCAAGAGGGATGTGGAGCTGCTGGGGAGGGTCCAGTGTAGGGCAACGAAGATGATAAAGGAGGTGGAGCACCTCCCTNGAAAAAGTCCTTTAATGTGACAGTGGTGGATCACTGGAACGGGTTGCCTAGAGAAGTGGTTGAGGCCCCAACCCTGCAGACACTCAAGGTCAGGCTTGATGGGGCTCTGGGCAATCTGGTCTAGTGAATTATGTCCCTGCTTATTGCAGGAGGTTGGACTAGATGACCTTTGGAGGTCCCTTACAACCATGCTATGATTCCATAAAGCAGAGCAGGGACACTGCACTAGTTCCCTACTTCCCATCTGAAGAACAAGATGCATTAAGCTTTTGCAGTTTCTCGTGATTATTTAATTTCTTCATCCCCAGCAGAGATCTGCTGGTTTGTATAACAACCCTGATTTTGTCCATTTTGACAGAGGAGCAAGAAAAAATTGCACACAGGAAGGAAGAGGAACCACAGAAACAGGGGAAACTCAGAAGAGATGGGCTGTAGAGACTAGGGGTGGCCGTGCCACGGCAGAGTAAACCAGAGGGCAAGGCAAGCTCTGAGTGGCTGAGACCAGCCTGTGTCCCCCAACACTGCGGTTTCCATCAGAAATGACTTCATCCTCCAATAAATGTTGATTTGGACAACTCCTGCCCATTTTGTGACATGCCCTTCACCTATACAACTGGCACAGAGCAACTAAATTACTTCGCCCAAATCCAAGAGGACAACAAAGCAAGGAAACTAAATCTGAGCCTTCCTAAACCTAGGCTTTGTTAAGACAGCCTTAAGCAGGGAACCACCTTTCCTTTCAGTCACGGGGAAGACAGCATCTACAAACCACACTAAGGAGAAAGGCACCAAAGGAAACCAACCTACCAAGTTTGAAGAAAGGAGCTCTGACTGCCCCTTCTACTGTGATGGGCACTTTCCCTAGGGCACTCCTTGCTGGGACTACGATGTAAATGAGGCCACCCCAGAGGCAGGAGAGCGACTGTTTCTGGCAGGCAATGTCACAAGTGCGTATGACCACCGGGGCCCGCTTCAGCTCTTTGGCGTGAGAGAGGTCGTCTGTGTGACATCCAATCTGCACCTGGCAAACAGAACGGCACAAACAGCTAGACAGAGGCCTCCAGGTGTGACCTACCAGACCCATCCCCAACACCCTGACCCAGCAAGGCACGCACACAGAAGCAACTTGCTGACTCCAGCCTAGTCCAAGTTTTCAGCCTTGTGGTGACCAGAAGCAGTAAATACAGTGGGAAAAAACTGGTGAAGTTCAGGGCTATCTGTGCCTCAGACAGTCTTACAGCTATCCTCCCAATATTACTGGCACATCTACATCCTTCAGCAGCAGTTCAGGGAACTGCAGTCACTTCTTTCACTGCTCTGTACTTGCACTGAACATTCCTTCACCCTTCTGCGACCATGCGCTGGACAAGTGTAAGCACTGTTGCTTTCTTTCATTGTGCTGGCTTCTCATTCTTCTTCCTGTGTCCCCACACAGCAAAACAGACAGCATGTGGCTGCAGGATCAGAGAGGAATGCTGAGTTAACTCTGCACTTGGGCTGCATGGACATCACAGGAAAATATATCCGCGGCAGCAAGCGTTTATCTGCTTGTACATGCAGAGACCAGGATTGCAAGCAGCCAGCTTATGTCTCACCTGGATAAATCTGCATCAGCAACAGTGACAGCACCATGAAAGTGCCTTCTAAGAGGCGTGGACAGACAACCAAGATCAGTGCATAGAAGGGTCAAAGGACTTACCTTGGAACTGTAAAGCACCTCGATCAGTTCTCCTCGCAGGACAGCAAACGAATACAGCTGCCTTCAGGCAACAGCCACGTTCAAGCATCACACCAGCACACAGAAGTAAGAGGAGCACAATAAAGAACCAGAGAGCAGGCAGAAGTTCTGACACTACTTCAAATGCCACAGGATGGCAGCAGTAGGAAAGGACAGAAAAGGCAGCAAAACTGCTGACCAGACACCACTTCATGCTGTCTGCTCACCTGACAAACACAGACTGCAAACTAGAGGCTCTTACCTTCAGACCAGCATCGACCACCTGGCAAGGGAATGTTATAACTGCTGTGTGCCCTTCAGGGACATAGAGTCCTGTACTCCTCCAGGCTGCCTTACCTAAAAGGTAAGAGAAAACAGTCTGAACAGTCACGCACTCCTCTGGCCTGACATTAGGGATTCTGGAGACTTGAAGCTGCGACAGAAGAATCTTCCATCCTTTTCCCTTGCTCTGCACTCAAAGAACTGTCTCACGTTTCCCCCAATCTGTCAGAAATAGTTTTAAAGCAGCAGCACAGCAGCATGGACAAGATCATCAACATCGTTAGCAACCTAGCTGGCTGAGGCCACGAGAAAGCCTAAAAGCACTGTTAGATGTAAGATGGGTACCCACCATACCACTACAACTCCACAAGTTTCTTGACAGCCCTCCCATGGAAACGTGCATCTCCTCTGCGCACCTCTTTGCAGGATGGGCTCACAAACAGCTGCATCACCACGACGATAGCGACAAAAACCTGCAGTGCAGAGCCCATGGTTTCTCCAGGGAGCTTTCTTGCCAACACCACTGTGCTCTGCAAGTACCCTGAGGAGTCTGATAGGTGGTTCTTCTCCCCCACGTGCCTGCGCATCAGCAGGGAGGACGCAGGGCTTTGCCAGAGTGCTTGAGAGGATGGACATCAAGGGTGGCCCAACAGAAGCCTGTCTGCCACTAGCAGGCCTCCTCACAAGTGAAACTGCCGGTCTGTGCCCACATCCAGACATACACAGACACACGCACACTGAGCACAAACACCCCACTGACACCAGCAACAGGGTGCCTCAAGATGAAGGGAGAGACACTCCTCACCTGGGTTTGTGCCGTCGATTTCCACGGTGAGCGGGAGGTCACAGACCTCAGCAGCAGACCTCTGCACTAGGGCTGCACTGTCAGTCGTGGTGAGGGAGAGCTCGGTTGCCACGCAGAGCAGGACTGACTCTTTGGAGTTGTTCTTGACAGGGCAGTGCCTGCTGACACGAGGGATCCCATTTCTCTGCAGCACTTTGGTCAGGACGCGGTGGAGCGAGGCATAGGCATGGCAGTCATGGGCTGGGATGTGTAGAAAGGCGATGCAGTCCTGAGCTAGCCTTTGCAGCCAATCCTTCAAGGGGGGCTTGAGCTCCTCATGCAGCTCTACATGCATGTTGAAAAGGGCGAGTGCCTTGCGGAAGTGGTAGCGCTCCCCAGATCTCACAGCTGGGTACTTTGTTGGCTGGATGCTCTGACCCAGAATGCTCAGCCCAAAGCGGTTCAGGATTTTGTTGCCGGGATAGTTTGCCACGGCGGCTTTGTCACGGTTCTTGGAAGCCCAGTACCAGGCTTGGCCTCCAACCAGTAGGCCACCTCCCTCTGCCACAAAAGCATGAAGCTTCTCCGCCTCTTTGTCGCTGTAAGAAGAGCAGCAGTACACGCTGATGTCGTCTGTCAGCTGTGACACCTGCGACTTCACCCCTTCCTGAGAAAGGAAGCTACACAGCTTCTTCAGGCTGGCATCCACACCCACCAGACCCTTTCTCCCAGCATCCAACCAGCTGACAGCATTGAGCAGGAACCTGGCCAGCTTTGGAGAGGACAGCTGGCTCTCATGGGTTGCCACCACTACACGGCCTTGGCCATAGCGTGCTGCAGCTAAGAGGCAGCGGTGGGAGCTGTCCAGGCAGAGTGGGAAGGACAGAACACCATGCACCAGCAAGATGGAGGGCATGCCCCCTGTCATCAAATCCATCTCTGACATACCATGCAGGAGAAACTCAGCATCAAGATCGAGGTTGGCATGGTGCCTGCAGAACCAGGAGAGCTTCAGGTTAGCCCTTGTTCCAGAATCCTTTGCACAAAAGGTCACCTTGCCCATCCCTGCCTCTTCTTCCTCCCTCATCCTTGTACATCATGTTATCAAGTATTTCATTTTAAAAAAAAATCAATTATATGAGCCCTAAAGATTTCTCTGTGTCCTCTCCCAGTTTCTGACACTGTGGAGAACTGAAGAAAGAGCAGCCAGGCCAGATGGATCAGCTGGACAGGCAGATGCACTGACAAACAGTGAGTGATTCAAAGTTGAATCAAGGCCTCACACAGTCCTCACATTACCACTAGGTGGTCTCCACAACAGAGAGAGACCCTCTTACCTGTGCCATTCCCACAGAACTCCTGCGTGGCTGTGGAGACACACTGCTCTGCTTGCACTGCTCTGCTTACACTTTCTCCTGGTTCTGCCAGTGTTGCCCCAACACCAGGAAAGAATCTGTTGTTATTTGGCCACTGCAGCCTACTCAGTAAGAATAAATAATGCTGCTCGTATGCATGCCCACAGGATGGGAATTAAATCTGCAGCTCTCCTTTGGCTATTATTTTACTTTGATACTTTAATTATTTTACTCTGAGGTCCTTCGTCACATAGAGTTGGGAGTTGTTTAGCCTGAAGAGGAGAAGGCTCCAGGGAGACCTTACAGTGACCTTCCAATAGCTGAAAGGGACCCATAACAAGGCTGGGGAAGAGCTATTCAGTAGGGCATGGAACAACAGGATGAGGGGTAACAGTTTTGAGATGGAAAAGGGTAAATTTAGGTTAGACATCAGGAAAAAGTTGTTTAATCTGAGGGTGGTGGATCGTTAGAACAGGTTATCTAGAGAGGTGGCAGAGACCCCATCCTTGGAGACATTCAAGATCAGGCTTGATGGGGCTCTGGTGTAGTGAGTGATGTCGCTGCTTGTTGTAGGGGGTTAGACCAGATGACCTTTGGAGGTCCCTTCCAATCCCTAATGATTCTATGAATAGATAGAATCATTATAACAATCCCATAATGACAGAATCACTAGGGATTGGAAGTGACCTTGAAAGATCATCCAGTCCAATCCCCCTGCCACAGCAGGATCACCCAGACCAAGTCACACAGGAACACATCCAGGCTCTGTGTGTCCAAGCCTATGGCACAGCATCTGCCTCAGTCTGCGGTCTGTCTGAACACCCACATACCTACCTTCTGCGCCACACAACAGCTCAGAACAGCTAAATTCATCTGTGCCTCTGGATCAAATAAAAAACACTACAGAAGCACCCTAAACAAGGTGTAATTCACCCTTAGTTACTACTTAAAGTCTTGTTAACTGCTGTGTAATTTCTCTTTCCTGAATTCTCCACCTTCCCTCCTCTTCCAAGCACTGTGCATAAGGCAGGGCAAGAATCAACTGGCAAATATTATTAAGTAACCCAATTTGTGAGCTGTGTCCTAAGCCCTTTGCTGAACTCAACATCAGAGCTTTCTACTAGCTTGATTAGGAGACAAACTGAGCAGCCAGAAAGTAATAAATCAATTTATCTGTTTGAAAATGCTAGAAATTCAGTACTGTATGTCCACAAGAGAAAGGCTGCAGAAGGAAAGACTTGCAGGGAACTTCACTGCATTTGTTGCATCTCTCACTGCAGCACAATGAGGCTGCTACGCTGGGCTTGTGCAGCAGCACTCACTGGTCTGAGAAATCGCTGCACCTTGTGCATCTCAGCAGAAAGTGGTTGGAGGCAAAGCCACTGGCAAGGGGAGGTGGAGCAAGCAGGCAGAGTAATGCCCAGGGCTCTGCTGCATGATACAGACTGGAGTTTTACACTTAACTGCTCCTGGATGTGCAGGGCCAGGTGGGAGCCTCAAACGAACTGAGAGCAGGGAGGTTTCCTGCCCACAGCCTGTGTGTGAAGCTGAAAAGGGAGGCAGCACCCCACAGGCCTCCTCAGGTCTGACAGCCCTGGGGTTTCACTTGCAGAGGGTGAACTTCTGCAAGTAACAGGCTGAACAGGTTCAGCAGCTGCCAGCCAGAATCCAGCCCAGAGGGCTGGCCTGGGGCTGCAACCAAGCCTGGTTTTGAACTGTGGGAAAGTTGCCCTGAAAGTACCCTGCCAGTGGGAAGAGGGCGAGGAGTTCCTCCTGCTGTCCCCGTGCTGCATCCAGGCACACTTGGTGTGCAGACTGCTTGAAACGATGGCTTCTCTCACTCCCTTCCCTTGGAATGACCTCCCCAGGACTGGCCCACCTGCCCTGGAAGGGCTCCAAGACACCCTTCTTTCTGACTGCAGACAGCAGGAAAGTCCCCCTTAAATTGGAATGCCCCAGCCACATCCCATCCTGTCTACTAAAGAACTAGCATTCCCTGTCATCCTCATCTCTTGCCTCAAGAATCTTCTGTCAACACCTTCTATAACCCAACCCTTTGTTTAGAGATTGATTCAGATACTCACGGGACAATTAATGGGATCTTGGGAATTTTCTTGGCAACTTTGAAGATGCCTTTCTCCACAGCGTTTCCTGTGAAGTACACACCAGCCACACTGGTCACCAGGTTCCCAGGGAATTCAAACAGTGCCTTCTCCTTGCCATGTCGACTAGCCCAGTACCAGGCTTGGCCTCCAATGAGCAGCCCACCACCTCCCTTCACAAAGTCAACCAGGTCTTTTGCCTTCGTGCTGTCATAGGCATCCACACAATAGACCCCCAAGGAGGGGCTAAGCTCTGCCCCAGCCTGTACTCTGGTGCCAGACTTGAGCAGCAGCTGGGAGAGGGAATCTAAACGAGGATGGACCCCAATCAGGGCCTTGGGGGAAGGCTTGAGCCATTCCACAGCATTTCTGAGAAACTGGGAAAACTTGCAGTTCTTCAAGATTCCTTCATGGGAAACAACAATCATTCGGCCCTTCCCATAGTGTGACACAGCAATCAAAACCTGCTTCTTAGAACTCAAAAGCACAGGGTAGGCATCCTCTCCAACAAGCAGCAGCTCACAAGGAACAAAACCACCAGTGAAGTCCCACGGCCCAACGCCATCCACTAGCAGCTCATAGGTGGCAGAGGATTTCATCTTCAGGTCACTCATATCTGGTGGAGACAAGATGGAACATTCATCACATTATGGCTCAGAAATAAAGCTGAGATGAAGTACACAAGTTTACCTTGTGAAGTAAATTCTTTGTTGTCTAGTAAGAAATTCAAACAAATGGGAATCACCTACTGGAAGCAGTTTCACAGACAACTTCTTCATGGATTTGGGGTGGTTTTTTTCCCCTTGTTTGGCTCTCTTACCACACTATTTACTATCCAAATAGAAGTGACACGTAGCTGAAGATGACGGAGGAAAAGAAAGTGACTTTCAAGAAGTTCTGCTGTGTATCATGAAGAAGAACCAGGAGATAATGGTACAGTTGCTGCAAGATGGTATTCCAAAGCTGTACTTTTCTACCTCCATGTAGGCACTGTAACCTCTTGCTTTGTACTAGGAGGTACTGCAAGGGGCAGGAGAGTCAGCAGAAATTATGCAGACAGCCAGGTCCCCTACAGTACCTGTCAATTTAAATTACAGAGTACCCAGGAGAGCAGGTCTGGGCACAGGAGACTCATGCCCTAGTTCCACAGTCCAAACTGCTGTGTGAGCTCAAGGAAATAATTCTCCTTTTCTGTAGCTTTGTTAGCCTGTTTTCTCATCTGCAAAGTAAGAAGAGTGGTACTGACCTCGATTGCCAAGCCCTCTGAGGTTTACAGACGACGTATGCTCTATTTAGGCTCCCTCAGCTCCAAAGTTTGGCGTAGCTCTTCACCAAAATTACCTTCGTCCCAGCTGGGGCGGCTGTGACTGAGCAAACCAGAAGGTTTTGAGGTAGAGAGTATAACTCAGTCCCACCCAGTTCCTGTCAAACAGGATTCACACCGCTGACTTGGAGCACAACTGGCACGGAAAGGGAAGATGCTGCTCTAGGGCAAGTCCAGCCCTTTCCCGGAGAGCATCCTGCGTCGACACTGGAGTGATGCTCTCTGGTCTTCACACGCATTTCATGTTTGGCTACCTTGAAAGCAAAGGCTTGGCATGCAAACACAAGGAAAGGGAGAAATCCTGGAGAAGCAGCATCCTTGATCTGGGTTTGTCACAAGCCCCAGAGTGCTCAGAAACATCAGCCAGTATTATTTCCATTGTTTATGCTCTGGTCATGCCTGGAAGCTCCTGTTTTTCACCCATATGATTAACAAGTCAAAGCTGCTGATTAATGTAGGATGAAAACTACATTGCCCAGTGATTTAGTGCTTGTATGTGCCTTAGTCTGAACTGCAACTCTGTGCACTAGGATTTCAGTAAGCACTATGTTTAAAGGCAACTATGAGTCTAACACGATTAGGTTGTTTCACCAGGAATCCAGCAACACAAGAGCAGCACAGCTTGGGAAAACACTCCCCTAAAAGGATGGGTGCTCCCTGGCACTTATCCAGAACACGGTGTGGCTGCCTTGGTAAGGACTTAACTCTCTCTTAACTGAATGCAATTATCACTCAGTTAAGTCTCAAGTCCTATGCCATCACATTTTACCTGCTTACGTTGTGTGAACCATTTCAGTGTGGAGGGGAGGAAGAAAGTGTGCTCATTTGATCCAGAGCAGACACAACCACAGGTGAACTCCTCCTTCCAGAGAGAGGAGGGAGAAGACACGCAGTCACAGAGAACAGCTGTGTCTAGTAAGACCTGCAGAAGACTGTTATATCAATTAGGAGGAAACAACTAGTACATCTGGGCACACAGAGGGAAGGGGGATACTTCAGCTCCTAGCTGCCTCCCTTCTTAACATGGAAGAGCAAATTCTCCATGATAGCGGCTTGAATGAGTCAAAGACTCAGTTTCTTGTCTTCCCTCCTGCCCCTTCCACCAATCATCTCCAGACAGTTCCCACTTTCTGTAAGTTGAGACTATCAAGAGCAGGTGTTGGAGTACACATGTAGAAATACTACCAGACAACTAATTATTTCCTCATAGACTTTGTTCTCTCTGGAAAAGGGACAAAAGCACGATGGGAAGACACTGGGAATGACTCAAGATCCTACCATCTGTTGTCCAAAAGCCATCACCCCCAGGCAAAAGTGATGTGGTACAAAGGAGGGAATACCCTTGTCCACACACGAAGAACATTTCTAGGAGAGAGATGAACTGAGGGGACTCTAAATGTGAATAAGGGGGTAGATTTTGCATCAAAAGTGTTCAGACTTTAGATTGAGTCTTTAGGGTGCCTGTAAAGTAAAAAGCATGGAACTGTGCAATATATTCTAGCAGTTGGATACTAGGATAAAGGTTGGACTCGATGACCCTGGAGGTCCTTTCCAGCCATGATGATTCTGTGGTTCTGTGATCTGAGAGGAACAGAGCAGAGACACAGGACAGCCACTTGTTAACAATTTGGGCAGCCTTAAGTGAGTGAGAGGCAATTCCTGGGAATGTGGCTGCTCTTCCTACACGGGGGAGCACTTTTGGAGTTGCCAGTCTTTCTTTCAGATTTGCTGTCTGCACAGCAGCCAGGCACCAAGTATGCCACAAAGTCTGTAGGCTGTAAAGAATTGGTGGGCTCTTGCACCTTAATGTGTTCATCACACATTGAGCAAGAAAAAGAATGCTGACATTGGGCATTTACTGAAGAGGTAAAAGTACTTGTATTCATTATGTCTGTCCATCATCAACAAGGTTTGAAACTGAAAGAGGGTAGGTGGGATATAAGGAACGATCTTTTTATGATGAGGGTGGTGGGACACTGGAATAGGTTAACCAGAGAAGCTGTGATGCCCCGTCAGAAAAAGTGTTCAGTGTCAGGTAGGATGGGGCTTTGAGCAATCTGATCTGATGAAAGATGTCCCAGCAAGGGACACACACAAAGCCAGCAAGTACACTTCCAAGCTGTATTGCATGTTCTTCTAAAGAAAGGCTGTGTCTACACTACGAGTACACTACAAGTGGGCTTTAGAGTCGGCTTAAGCATCAAGCAAAGGCTTGGGCTCATGGTAGTTAGGGAGGCAACGTGCTCTGGCTTTGCCCTGCTGCAGGATCAGGAACTCAGTTTTTGGCCTGTATGTGTCACACACATACAGCATCCACGGTCACTGTGAGTTTAGCCCACTGAAGAATGGGTTCAAATTTGTTTAAACTGAAGATGAAGACAACAGCTCTCATGACCAAATAGTTTGGGTATGCTCTGCACCCTTTTCAACACCTGTGGAAGCATAAGCACCATGAAGCCACTGGCAGGGTAGGCTAAAGCAGTAAGCCATGAAATGTACAGATCAAGTGATGGGCAAAAAGGGTGGTGAGATGAAGCAAGAAATGCAGAAGAATACAACACTAAACTTGGACAACAATCTTTCTTAAAGGACTGCTCAAAACTGTAACGAAGGAAAGCACATAGCGGAGATCACAGAAGATCTCAAGCTGGAGAGAACCATAAGAATCATGAATCAAGTCAAAGTCCCTGCTTCTTGCACAACTAGCAAAAACTAAACCACGTGACTAAGAGCGTGGTCCAGGTGGCCTCTGAACTCTGTACAGGCTTGGTGCCATGAACACTTCTCTGGGGAACCTACTCCATGGACTGGTCACCCTTTCAGTTAAGAACCATTACCTAACATCCAATCTGAATGTGGGATGGAAAAGTGGGAGACACACAAATAAGAAAGCTTGTGTGGGAAAGACAAAGGCAGGAAAAAAATACATCCAAAAATACCTTTCCAGTGTTACGTAGCAGAAGGCAAAGAAACAGAGCTAAATGCATCAAAGGGAAATAGAACTGAACAACAGATTGGGTTGTCATCGAATGACAATTCTAAAATTAGGTCATGAGGGCAATTATCAAGGTAAGACACCATATTTTATCATCTAATCATAGAATAGTTTAGGTTGGCAGGGACACAAAGAGCCACAGAATTGTACGTGTTGAACGGGACCGCTGAAGAGCATCTAGTCCAGCCTCCCTGCTAAGACTCTTAAAGATCATCCAGTTTCAATCCCCCTGCCGTGGCCAAGGACACTTCTCACTAAACTGGGTTGCTCAGAGCCCCATCCAGCCTGGCCTTGTGTTTTATTTTTGCAACTACAGTGCAGCAGAATCAACTGGCAATTGCCACCTGAAATGACTGTTCCTGGTGTTCCAGCTCTCACATGGCACTGCACAGCAACAGGAGCTGCCCACCCTTTCTGGTCGTGTTAAGATGCACACATCAGGGTAGGCTCATTGGCTAACAGGATGCGAAGTAATAAACAGCTAAATGTCTAAACATACATCTGCCTGGCAATCTTAACTGCTTTTAAAGAGAAAGCAAGGAAAGAACAAAATTCAACAGCTGAGGACATCTGTCTGAGTAGTTTAGACTGACTTTTTTATTTGGAAAGAGCAGTCCATATCACATACATGAAATTATCAAATCACAGAGAGCAATATGCAGAAGCAAAGGAGAAGAAACCACAGACTTACTAGAAAAATAATTTTAAAAAACAGAGAACTTGCCTAAATGCAGGTCCCATGGTTTCAGCAAAGTGTTCACATCTGTTGGTGAAGGAAGAGCAGAGCAGCTCAGGAATCTTCAGGAACTGCAGGGCCCTTTTCCAATCCCATGCTGGAGGGGTTGAGTCTCATTTGCCAGCTCAGATCATCTCCCTTTAAATGTTACCAGATTTTAAAGCCAGGGATGAGTGTAACACCAAGTTACTATGCACCATTCTATTTTATAAGGCAACAAGCAAAAGGATTACAAGCTATCCCCAACCTCTGAAGTCATGTCCCTTTCTAACTTGTGTGACACAAGAACAGAGGAGCATCTGGGGTTCCTTTTGAACTCTGAGACTAACCAAGAAGTCACCCATGAGAAATTATACCCAGTAAAAAAAACCTCTACTGCAGCTAGATAGATACTTAGAGTTGATTGATGTCTTAAGGCCTTATTTCAAATAACATGGGTGCACAAATTCTTGCTCTTGCCCATGTCTTATCAGCTATGCTTCTGGTATTAGTTTCCCTGGGCATGTCCTCACCACATTCAAGCCACACTGGGTCGAACTGTGTCTTCCCTGACAGTTGGAACTAGGGGCATCTCTGCCAGAACTGTCTATCTGTCTGCCAGCTGACAGGAAGTCCAGGCTGACACAGAGCATAGGGCTTCTGTGTTTATTCCTTAATTATGCCCCATGCTCAGCCTGGTCAAGCCTTTCAAATGCAAACCCAGTGCTCATGATGAGTTGGGTTCAGTTTGTGTTACAAACACAAATGGGTAAATTCAGGGTCATTTCCCTTTCTGCTATTGTTTCCTTTCTGCTAGTGCCAAAATCTTCATTTTCACTACTAAGTTCACCCATCAGGTTCATAAATCCTTCCCTTGCTTAGGAAGCCCGCTGCCTTTAGTTGCAAAATTGTCTCTACCACATATCTGCCAAAAACCAGCATGACATGACATTAAGGCTCCCTTCTGATGCTGTGCCACTGTGAACATGACTGAAAATGAGATTTAGAAGACGGGAAGACTCTTCTCAACTGTCCCCCACCCATACACACACTAGCAAAAGCATTATGTCCCCGGCATCACCTAAACCACCGCCTTTTTCTTACCATCTCTGCTCCCTTTTCCACAGACCTCTCCACATACAGCCTGCTGTCAGCCTTTGCTTTATGCTGCAAACAACAGGCCCTTGCTTTAGGCACTTAAACAATACACAGCCAGACTCCAAACCCTGTGTGCCTTTTCAAATTACCTATGTAAGAGTTTGCACTGCTATGCTGAAAACTAGGGAAAACCTGAAAATACATAATACGTGCAATACTTCCCTGTAAGAGTTCTCAGCTAAAAAGATCTCTTTCCCTTTCTACTATTTATCACTTTCCTAAACATAGTTCTAGCACATTTGGCAGCATTTCTACACACACTAATATTTAAATCATAGAATCACTACGGATTGGAAGGGACCTCGAGAGATCATCCAGTCCAATCCCCCTGAAACAGCAGGATCACCTAGAGCAAGTCACACAGGAACACATCCAGTTGGGTCTTGAACATCTCCAGTGAGGGAGACTCCACAACCCCCCTGGGCAGCCCCTTCCAGTGCTCTGTCACTCTCACCGTGAAGAAGTTCCTTCTCAGGTTGATGTGGAACCTCCTATGTTCCAGCTTACAACCATTGCCCCTCCTCCTATCACTACATGACACCGAGAACAGCCCAGCTCCATCCTCCTGACACCCACCTCTCACATATTTATAGACATTCATGAGGTTGCCCCTCAGTCTCCTCTTCTCCAAGCTCAAGAGCCCCAGCTCCCTCAGCCTCTCCTCAGAAGGGAGGTGCTCCACCTCCTTCATCATCCTCGTTGCCCTACGCTGGACACCCTCCAGCAGATCCATATCCCTCTTGAACTGAGGGGCCCAGAACTGGACACAACACTCCAGGTGTGGTCTCCCCAGGGCAGAGTAGAGGGGGAGAAGAACCTCTCTTGATCTGCTAACCACCCCCCTTCTGAGCCACCCCAGGATGCTGTTGGCCCTCTTGGCCACAAGAGCACATTGCTGGCTCATAGTCATCTTGCTGTCCACCAGGACCACCAAGTCCCTTTCCCCTACACTACACTCCAACAGGTCAGTCCCCAGCTTGTACTGGTACCTAGGGTTGCTCTTGCCCAGAATGCTGGGTATACAACACGCAACTGAAAAATTACTAGTCCTAAACAGAAACTCCATTGCCAAACGTTAAGGTAGATGATCAGCAAAAAAAATTTAAGCCAACATGTAGTTGGTTTATTATTAGAAAATCTAAGTGGAAAGAAAGATCATACTCGATCAATTTGGAGTGCAGAGAACTTGTGTGCTGGTGCTGACTGGAGAATATAAGCTCAACACTACACAGGCTCATTAGTCCAGGCACAGATTAAGAAGGACTTCCCATGGTTTTGTTGGCCCTCCCCTAAGAAGACCTGCTAGACCAGAACCAGCTTAGATGCTTCTGTGATACTCAGTGTACTGGGGACTAGGGTTCATGTACAGAACCAGCTTTGTACTTCCTACAGATTTAATCTGCAACCACATAACTCATCCATGTCAAATTGCAGACAGCAGCTGGAAGCTTCTAGACCAAACCCATCCAGAAACCTCAACAGTTTTTACCCTCTCCACCTTCCCCAAGTGCACCAAAGCATACTCTTGCTTAGGGATGGAAAAGCAGGCTTTTGCTCAGGGGAAACCTGTAGATTTCACAGTTTACACACACCTGCTGAAGGACCTGCTTTGCTGCAACTTTCCTTTGGCACCAGCAGGGCCAAGATCAGGCTGCCGGAGCAATTCTGCACAAGTGCAGCTTCATCTTTACACGGAACAGGGCGGATGCTCCGGGCACAGAGTACTCACACACTCCTGCCAAACCTTCTGATGCCTTTCCCAGTGATGCCTTCTGAGCTCAAAGCTCTGCATGGGCCTATGCCCCAAGGTGCCAACACGCTTTGGACAATCAATTCTGAAACACTGAGCTGATGAGCCTCTACTTCCAGTGATCTTTATTACGCTGAAGAGAGAGCTTAATACACAGGCATTTCTGGAGCCAAAGACAAGAAGAGGCAACTGCTAGCAGCCAGCCAGAGCTGCTGGGCAGCCAGGGCACAACTCTGGACCCACCAGAAAGCAGGAAAAGAGGGCAAAGTTCAAGAAAGGCTGGGAAAAGCCGGCGGGAGTCACTGGATGAGGTCCTGGTCTGACTTCACAGGGTTGATTTGGCCAGAAGCAGCACACAGCCTGTGAGGTTTGTGCAGGCAAGCCCAGAACCCTGCTGGCCATTCCTACACTTGGACTAATGCTCTTCAGGTTCAGAAGGGGCACCTACCACTAAGGTACTTCCAAACGGCCCAGCAGCAGGCAGAGGCACAGAACGGTGCTGTTTACCCCGGGGGATGCCACGTAGGTTGCACCTTGTGCCCTAAGCCTGTCTTCACCCTTCTTGGTTCACGGTAACAAACCTCTTGCAAGCACAGGGTTTACAAGGGCTTCCCCACCAGCCCTACGAGGTGCACGAGGTGCCCGAGCTGCCACCACCGAGGTGGCAGAGAGGTCAGTTTTAGGTGCAGCTTAAGACTAAGGCTTCCCGAGCTCCCCGGTCCCCTCCTCAATCGACTCGTTTACCGTCCTTCTCCTGCTCTCGCTCCCCGTCCCGAACACCCAGCGCCGCCAGGGCTCTGCCCTGCCCCACCACTTCCCGCCTCCCGCCCCCGGCGATGGCTTCTCCGCCCCGGTGGTCGATGAGCATTTTCAACTCGGCCCCTGGCAGAGGCAGGCGCTTTGCGGCAGCCCGGCTGCCTCTAGAAACTTCTCGGTCCCTTCCTGTGCCCTCCCCTTCCTCCTCCTCCCGGCGGCCGGGGGCTGGCGCTGCGGCGAAGGCAGGAGAGAAGGAGGCGGAGGCGCAGAGAGCAGCGAGCAAGAGCTGCGGCGCGGTTGGGGGAGCCGGTGCCCAGCCCGAGGCGAGGCGGCGCGACCGTTCCCGGCGCAGCGGTGGCAGCGGCACCGGCACGCACGATGACGGCGGAGGAGATGAAAGCGGACGAGACTCCCATGGAAGGGGCGGACATCACCCCTAAGCAGGATGGGGGAGTCCTCAAGGTACCCGCGGGCGGCCGGTCCCCCTTCCCGCAACGACTCGGTGGACCGGGGTTGGGGCTTCCCTGCGAGCGGGCGCGCCCCGCCCCTACCGCGGCAGTTTTGTCTCCAAGGCAGGAGAGATGAGCTCGTTACCGGGCTGTATCGGCCGTTACACGGCAGCGGCGGCGCTGCCCGCTCCCCATCGATCTGGTGATCCCCTCTCCGATCTGGGGCCCGGGCTGCCCGCTTGGAGACGCCGGGGGCTTCCGTGGGGCGGGAGGGAAGCGCTTCGGACTGTTTCCCCAGGGCCGGAGGGGAATGATTCTCGGGGTGCGCCTCTGCCCCCACGGCTTGGATTTGGGGGATCGGGTTCCAACCCCGAAGGCCCCTCCCCGCACGTGTGGGAGGTCTGGGAGTTAAAGATGGTGGCCCTGCAGGACACGTGTGTGCTGTGTGCGGGCATGGCCGGCGTGCAGCGGTGCGGTGCTGCCGACCTCGGCCTGGCGGTGACAGCCCGCACCGGGCCTCTCCGTCTTTGTGCGAGCGGCGCCGCGTTGTACCCGCGGGGCCGGCACAAACGCATCGGCGGCGGGAGCGGGAAAGGCCGCCTGGCAGCACCGCGGTTCAGCTCCGTGGACTGCGGCGGAGAGGGGGCGGTGCGGGGGAGCTGGTGGCCCCGGTAGGGCTGGCCGGGGTGTGCGCTGTGTGCCGAGCGGGTCTCCTTTGTAGTGGGAAACGGTCTGATGCGGGCAGCGCAGTTTATACCGTGAGGGGGAGGGAATTACGCGAACTTCCTCTTGTCAGATATTTCCATATCTCTAGAAACTTCCCTTAACCTCTCTCAAAACTTTAACGATCGCTGGAAGCGATTATCGGTTTTTTTAATCCTAATGAAATGTCAGTATTAGGGCGCTTATGAGCAGCGCCACGACAAAGGCTAAATCCTGGTTTTAACCTTCGGAGCCTTCTGGCTTTAGACCGTGGGGTTGCCACAAAGGCGCTGTCGCCACAGTTCAGGAGCCACGGGGACCAGACTGAAGATGTGTGCTTGGCTGCTACGCTCAGCTTTCTCCCATTTCTTGCTAAGCTGCTTTGGGGAGAGTTCCTGGGGTTTTTATTCATATGGCAAGGTAGCAGGTTAAGAATGTTCGTCCACATGGCTGCCGAGAAGCAGCCTGCAGGTCTGCATCCCAGAGCTCTGAGCAAGGCAGGGGGTGCATACTCACTCTTGCAGTACCCACCGTTTGATGATGGAGAAGCCTTAGGTGATTCTCTTGGGGTTTTGTATATTGCTTTTTGAATTTAAAAGGAGGGGAAAACACCGTCAAAAGAACTGAGATTGTGAAAAGCTTCAAAAAAGGTGAGATTGTGAGTTGAGAAGGCAAAATGCAGAGATGGTGAAGTCCAGCCTTCATGTATTTTATTTTTCATGTGCAGAATGCACTAATTGAAATCAAGGGTTCAACTCTGAACTAGTCTGCACGATTTTGTACTGGTATCTGTAGTCTTTCTAATTTATTCTTTAGCTTGTGTCAGTATCCAGAGGTTCTTTCTTGGTATTGCTGACTGTGCTTACACTATTTCCAGTGTAAGTAGTATAGAAATACATATACTTTCACAGTATGAACAGAAAAGTCAGTTTCTCCACCCAAAAGTGAAATGTAAACCTTATGGAAAATGCAGCTGCTGTGTTGAGGATATCAAAAAAGTGAAACTTGAGTTTCTGGAAAAATAGAGAATACTACGGTATAAACATGAAAATTAGAGAGTCATTAATTCAATGATGAATAGCTGGGTATGACACTACAAGAATATGGCATTTGGGAAAGCATAAATTTCCATTAAATACAATTATTGTTTCAAAGTGAGTTCATATTGGCTGCTTTAAAACGACTTGGGTCCATGTTTTTATGTGCCTATGTCTAAGCGTGATGCAGTTCATGCTGACTGCGGGATTCGTGTTGCTTCATGTGTCTTTGTTAGCTGTGAGAGTGGCTGCTTGCGTGTTGGCTTTCTGTGAGGAAGGAACCCAAGGATGAGTTCTGCAATGCTAGTGACTGTGCTGTAGCACTGAGGTAGTGCAGGGTAAGGGGTTTGGTGTCAGGTATCCCTTTTCACACGGAGCATTTCTTCTCCCTAAGGAATGTAAGCGGGTAGTAGGTTTTTTTTCTTCCCTCGAGTCTCATGCATCCATTGAAGTGGTTTTGGCTTGTGAGCTGGTCGTGTTGCCTGGCTTTAGGTGCATGATGCTGGTATTTCAGTTGTGTAGCCAGGTGCAGGAGTGGCGGGTGGCAGAGCAGGAGATTGGCAGTAGTTGGTTACAAGAACATGAAATTTGTGACACAGGCTCCTAAGGGTCTGCTCCCCTCAGTGAAAACCATGTTTGGTGTAGAAAAGTGACATTATTACAGCTTTTCTTTGAAGGAGGGACACCAACCTATACTGCTGTGTTACAGCCCTTGGGTAAATGTTTGCTTTGCATGAACAGTGTGTTTTCCAGGTCTCTATAGATGCAAGTGAACAATGCTCTGTGGTTCCCTTTTGCTAAAGTAGTGCAGAGAGCTTTGGCTCACAGCTAGGTGGTTTCAGTCAGGATTGGAGTGAAATCAAATTTGAACCTAAGGAGTCTTGTTTTGCTGCCTATCCTTACCCTGTGAGAGGTGTCTGTTTTATATACATCTCAAACAAGTACCAGAGAGGCTGGCTCACGTTGCTGTTTTGTGCGTTGTAGGTTTAGTGGATGCTAGGCTTGCTAGTTAGGCTGGGGAACTTCTAGAGAAAAGAAGTAAATCTTTGCAGCTGTTTGTGAAATTCGGGTGTTGGCAAACTGTGTCAGAGTTGCAGAGAGACAAAACGAATAGTTATTCCTAATTCCTACTGTATTGGCTGCTGGAACTAACCTGCACCGGGCCAAGGATTCTGTTAAGCTTTGCTAGACTGCCTGGTTTAACTCCTGTAATCTCAGATTACTTGTTAGAACAGATTTTGCATGGAAATACTGGTTGGGTTTTTGTTTAAATGCGTTGCCTGGAGCATGGAACACAGGGGTGATGACAGTGTGGTGGTGAGGAAGGTGCTTGAATAAAGAAAAATAAAACATAACCTGTCTAATGCTTTACCTGGTAAAAATTTAAATTCTTGTGGAGGAAAGGTAACTGTAGCTGCAGAGGTTTGCAAGCTGGTGCCAACTGTTGCTGGTTAAGTTCTCCTATCACAGCAGAGCCATCTTGAGGTTCCTGCCTTTGCAGCACTGCTAATCTGTAGACAGAACAGTCAATCTGCTTCAGGTAACTGAAGCAAGCCTGCAGATCCTTTATCTACTGAAGATGCTGCATGTGTCTGAGTAGATGGAATTAATGTCCAACAGGAACTTCATTTTCATCATCTCACTGCTGCTTATGGTTTTTCGCAGGTTGTCAAGAGAGAAGGCAGTGGGACAGAGTCTCCGATGATAGGTGATAAAGTGACTGTCCATTACACAGGATGGCTTCTTGATGGCACAAAGTTTGACTCCAGTCTGGACAGAAGAGACAAATTTTCATTTGACTTGGGGAAAGGTAATATCTTGTGTTGCTCTTGGTAATAACGGAGAAGGGATTTCCTTGCGTGCCCGTGTGTCGTCTGTGCCTGGTATAAACGTGAAGATTATTCTTGGAGAGTGGCCCCATCAGAATGGCTTTGAAACTTCTCTGAATGAAAAAATGTTTCAAAATAGGAGCAGGCAGCCTCTCACGCTAAGATAGTCCTCTTTGAAGAGTTTATTCTTACTTCCTCATACTTGAGATTGAGCCAAGCGGCGCTGTAGGCGGTGCCTGTGTACGGATTACTTGTGTTCTCTGTAGGAGAGGAGGTAAGGGAGGAAGAGGATCAGTATACCTAGGAGGAAGAAATTCAGCCAAATTCTTGACCCCAGGTAACTTCAGCATTTGAGCAGGGTCAGAACTGATGGATGTATATCAAAGTGAACATAAGGTTTTCAGTATTTCCTCAGTTTTATCAATACTTCTGCTCTGTTTTAGCTTTTGCATGCTAAAAGTGATGATGCTCAGTTTGCAGCTGATTGTGCCTTCCGTGTGTGACAATGATGATCAAAATTTGACTTGCACAGGGGAGGTGATCAAAGCATGGGACATTGCTGTGGCGACCATGAAGGTTGGCGAAATCTGCCGGATCACGTGTAAACCAGAATATGCCTATGGCTCAGCTGGCAGCCCCCCAAAGATACCTCCTAACTCTACATTGATCTTCGAGGTAAGTGAGAGACCGTATGCTTGAAAAAGAAACAAAAACTGTATTTCATTGTAGAAAGCGTGTGATGCAATGTCATTTCAAATCAGGAATGCTGTGTTTTCTAAAGAGAAAAATGCGGTCAGTTAGGGTAGTGTGGGCAAAGGATGGAGTTCTGGTCTGACTGCTGCTGATCTGCAGTGGCTCAGGTTCCCGTATTTATGAGTTGTAAGGATACTTGAATGTTACCCTGTGTTCATAGTTTCAGTTTAACAGTTATGGAATGATTCACTGCAGGGAAATGCGGGTTAGGGGAGGTGAACTTTCTCAATGGTGGACTCTGAAGTAATTGAAAAAATGATAGAACCATTAAGGTTGGAAGAGACCTCCAAGATCATCAAGTGAACTAACACCTCCACGCCCACCAAACCACAAAATCTTGAATCCCCTTTCCACTTCAGAGGACCCAGAGTAATGGTGTTTAATGTTAAACATCATAGAATTGTCAGCATCAGAAAGAGCATTCCATGTTCTCTGTAATGTTTTTTTCAGAGGCTTTTTTGTTTTCAGTGCTAGCTCAGTATTGTGTGAGCTGTTTGGGGGAGAAAGGAGGTCACTGCCCCATATAAACTAGGAGCACATAAAAAGTATTTGCAGAGCTGTCCCTGCCACTGTGAACTCTGTTTTCTACAGAGCTGAGCATTTCAATAAACCTTCAGGTGCTATCATGCTTGGATTCAGGTTGCCACATTGATTATCAAAGTCTGTGTGTGGATCCACATGGATCAGTGTTATCGTCATAGAAAGTGATTTGTAGACACTCGGTCCCCAGGACAGTTCAGCAGTCTTGAGGCTGATGTCTGGGTAATGCTGTCACTACAGTTCACATGGACAGCTGGTCTCCTTGGAGGTGAATTGCATGTCCTGGGGAGCATGGAGCTGATTAGCATGGGTATTTCTTAACCTCAACAGCAGAGGACAACATTTGTCTTCGTAGTGCTCTTTAAGGCATCTTCACCCTGCTGCTGCCCACTGCCTCTCCAGGGTCGGATGAAAACAGCTGTCTGTGTGTGTTCTGTCAGGAGTGAGGGTGGTTGTTCTGAGTGCTGAGACTGGTGTTTGATTTTTCCATGAAGCTGTTCTTGGAGCATGCTCTGTCGACGTCTCAACAGTGTTTTGGGATAATCTTACTGTCAAACCCGTTCAATTTTCCAAGAAACACTCTAAAATTAATTGCACCCGAGAGAAGGAAGATGAACTCTCTTTAAACATGGTTTTAAAAGTACCAGTTCTAAAGTGGAACTGAGTCCTACACTGCAGGCATAAGGGAAGTTTGTAAGCTCTGATGATTGCTCTAAGGGTTGACTGTTTTACCTGATACCTAAGAAAGGTAAAATAAAGGCTCATGGAGTAGGGTCTGAAAGCCTTTTTTGATTGTAATGGAAACAATAAGCATCCATTAAGGCTAAATGAAACATAAGTTGGAGATGGTATTTGGGCAGTGTATTTGCATTTCTTTGTGAGCATTGGAAGACTTGTTTTGTGCAGAAAGTTTAAAAAACCTACTGCCAGCAGTGTCTCAGGCCACTAAGGGATGAGAACGTAGTAATTTTGAGTATTCCAAAATCAATGCCATAATTTCTGCAGCTGACTGCAGGTGTCTTGTGAAGCAATTTTTTTATACACAAATCTGAAAATACTCATGGATTACTCACGTTGGATCAAACTCCATAGAGTGGATTGCTCTGTTGTGCACTAATGCCAGTGATACTCAGTGTAATACAGGGTGGGACTAAAGGGGGAATAACAACACGAACACATACTTAGTGTGTTCTGACCTGATGGTTAAAATGCAAACTCTAACACAGTGGTTTGCCTCACCCCTCCACCTTTTTCTGCTCACCTCATTTTGGTTGAGGGAACGGAGAAGCAGGTGGAACTTCAGTGTAGCAAGTACAAAGATGTCCAGCTTCTCTTTTTGCTGTCTAAATAGAAACACTAACTCCAAGATGGGTCACTGCTGAGTCTGTCTGATACAGTCCTCCAGATTATTTACTTGCAGAAGCTAATGGTTTTTCTTAATGAGGCCGGCCTGACCTCTCCATCTTTTAGGTACTGTTTAAATAGTATGTCATACATGGGTTTTATATCTGCTAATGCCTGCCTGAGCAGCAGTGTTGGAGGAGGAAAGGTTAAAAAACAAGCTGCCTGTGCTTCTTTTGTGCTTTGCTAACAAAACAGCCTGTAGATGGCTGGCTACAAGAAATAAGTAGTGTCAAATGTGTTCTGAATTGTGGGGTGGAATTTAGATGCAGAAAGTTTCTGACTGGTGTGACTCAGGCACTTCAATGAAGTCTCTTAAGTTTCCACTTCCTTTAGTTTTGCTCCTGTGTTTTCTTTTTATTATTTAAAACTATGTCAGTGTGGTTTCATTGCAAGAGCCATCATCATGCCAACATGTTGTGTGAGTTGCCTTGAAGAGGACCCTCTAAAGCTTAATGTGAAACGATTTTGTAGCGTCACAACGTTGGCATTTCTTTATTGCCTGAAACAGTGTGTGTCTTATGGTTTGGGAATGGGAGTTTTTGCTACTTGGTTTTGCCTTCCTCATGATTGTTCTTGCTGATCAGTAGCTACAGCTGGATCCTTCCATAGGATATTGTTGTTCAGGGGAAAAAAAAGACGTCCAGCGTCAAGAGCCTCCAAAGCATTAGCCCTGAACTTTTTGTTTTAATGAACTAGTCAAAACAGTGGTGATTGTAATGGGTTGTTCTTTTGTTCCTGTTGCTTCTTTACTTAAATACAGGATAGCAAACGACTTAATTTTGTAGCAGCCACAACAAACTGTGGATTTGCATTAGAGGCTTTGGAAGGCATGTGAAGATTCAGAGTGGATAGCTACGTCTTACTTGAACACTAGCTCTTAAAAGTTCTGAACTATTTATTGCAGCAGGAAGTTTAGTTAAAAGATGGTGCAGATCATGGTTTTGTTTTGTCATTAATTTATCATATTTTTTTTCTGAAATGATCCCACAATACACAACAGTAAGGCCAGTCTAGGTGGGAAAATGTAGACAAGAACATCGAGTCCGTTCGGGCGTGCAAGGGAGAGTGGCACTGAAGTTTTGAAACAGTTGTCCTGTAGCACAGGAGTAGGAGGATGAAGAAACAGGTGGGGAGTAGCTGAAGTCTGAAGAGATACGACTGGAGTTTGTTGTATTATTTCAGTTCAAGCATTTGGAATCAGCTTGGGCTCCATTCCAAGCACCTCAAAGTTGATCTGAGTTTGACTGCAGATGGAGTTAAGGGTGTGGCCAGGATTTAAGGATAAGGATTCTATCTTTATTTTGAAATTTTGTGCCCCTCTTGTCTTGGCATTACTTACAAACCTCTCAGGCCTTTGTATGCAGTGATGCTGCTGCTGATTCTACTCAACTTGGAATGAGAGGGTGTGACAGCTGCTAATGGCTGTGTTAGCAGCGCACTGTGGCAGCTGATAAATCCTTCCTGGCTTAATGTGTTCAAAAGGTATTTTCCTCTGTAGTAACTAAGATCAAACCAACAACCAAAAGAGCAGGACTGAAACCCGTTTCAGCCTGCCTGTGGAGATTAGCAAAAATACTGTTGTGGAAGCAAATAGAATCATCTTTTGCAGTAGTCCTTAAGCATTGTGTTTCAAAAGCTGTATTTGTTCTTTCCAGTTAAAGGATCTACTGTGTTTTATTGGAAGACCAAGATCGCTGGGGGGAAAACTGCAAAGGCCTGAGTATGACCTGAAATTCTTCAGTAGGTGTCCATCTAGTATCTGCTGAACACAGCTTTTTGAATGTGTAATATCTTGCAGTATATTAACTAAAATAGTGTGTCCTGAACAACTGCAGTTTCAAAGATCTCCAGAGAACAAATTCTGTGAGCTACTGAATTGAGGTGATGAGAATAAATAAATGCAAGGCTTTTCTTCCTTCCAGATAGAACTTTTTGAGTTCAAGGGGGAGGACCTCACTGATGACGAAGATGGTGGCATCATCCGAAGAATCCGTAAAAAGGGAGAAGGTTACTCTAAACCCAATGAGGGTGCACTTGTAGAGAGTAAGTATGTTACACAAACAGTAAACAGCAAATGGGTTTACCATGTAGGAAGACAGAATGTTTTTCCTAATCTACAACTTCTTGCCCTGACAGAGAGGACATGGCTTCTCTTTCCTTTACCAAGTCACTTACAACCTAGAGTAAGCTTTCATTCTCTTCTTTCTAGTGAGGTTTACATTTTCCAGCAGCAGCTGTATTCTCTAGAGGTCCTAAAGCTGATAGAGTGCTTATCTGATCACAAAAGGTAGATGACTAATAAAGTATTTACATTTGCTGGGGAGCAGGAAGGGAAGTAGTTCTGGTACTTGCTTGAGTGAAAAACACCCAACCCAAGTACCATTAAAAAAACAAGTGTTTATTAAGTTTAGCAGCTGAAGTTCTATTTGCTGCCAGTAGTCATTGTGAATAGGTTAGAAGAGATGGCTTAGCAGGAGGCTTTGACACTCCCTGTATCACCTCTCAGCTACCTGCCTCTTAACCATACATAGGTACCTGCTGAATATTCTGAGTGGTTGTGGTTTTTTTGTTACCAGTCCAGTTTGAAGGCCGGTGTCGGGATCGAGTATTTGACAAGCGGGAACTGCAGTTTGAGATCGGAGAAGGTGACAGCTATGATCTTCCTCATGGTCTGGAGAAAGCAATTCAGAAAATGGAGAAGTCTGAGGAATCTGTGTTCTATCTTAAACCCAAGTATGCTCTTTCTGCTCTTTTGATACTTTAAGGGCTTATACTAAGCAAGCTGGTAAAAATGAAGGGGTTTAATTGTAATAGAAGCCTTTTGGTTTTTTCCAGTGCTGTAACTTGAGGTGAGTCCCAAAAGTTTGATGCATGAGCTGTGTAAAGCCAAGATCACTTTGCCACTTGCTTGTAAAGTAGTAACACTCCAAAAGAAAAGTACTTAAGGCTCAGCAGTGTTGATATCCGTGAACATTTTTAAAAAGTGTTGCTTTGTTTACCTTAACATATTTGTGGTCCCTCTTCATGAAACAGTAGAAGCAGCACTTGGGTAGGTAAAGGTACCTAAGGAACAGCCTTGAAACAGGGAAAGAGCTGATGAGCCTTCTGAACAGCCCAGTGTGACCAGGTAGCTTAGTCCTTGGGTGATGTGGCTAGTAAAGAGTATCATTCAGAAATCCTTTGTCAGCAGAAAATTGGTTTCTGATATTCTGAATCCCCTTTGGAAGAAGCCCCTCGAGATCCCTGTGAGGTACCAGGCAATGCTATATCCAGTCCCTGAGGTACCAGGCAATGCTATATCCAATCCCTGAGGTACCAGGCAATGCTATAACCAGTGCCTGAGGTACCAGGCAATGCTATATCCCATCCCTGAGGTACCAGGCAATGCTATATCCAGTCCCTGAGGTACCAGGCAATGCTATATCCAGTCCCTGAGGTACCAGGCAATGCTATATCCAGTCCCTGAGGTACCAGGCAATGCTATATCCAGTCCCTGAGGTACCAGGCAATGCTATATCCAGTCCCTGAGGTACCAGGCAATGCTATATCCAATCCCTGAGGTACCAGGCAATGCTATATCCAGTCCCTGGAGCATTATGAGAACTTGAGGCTAGGAACAGCTAGCTGAGGTGTGTGACTGCCAAATTTTGTAACCTTAAACTGTCTCGGCTGTAAGGAGAATTTCCTCTTCACAGTGAGAGAACACATCGGAAGGAAGTTCTGTCAAACGTGTACTTCATTTCAGATTTTGTTTGTAATGTTTTTTTTAAAGTTGGAATTGAAGCTGATGAGAGGAAAAAAGGGAAAGCGATCTGATCCTCGAGGGTTTTCCAGCTACAAAAGCAGCATCTTGCTGGATTTGCAGAGCAGAGCCTTTCTACAGGCATTTATTCTACCAGCTGATTGACAGTATGCTGAGTTACAGCTGTTAGTCTCTTCATCACTGTCTTTGCTTTTCTGACATTAATGCTAATAAACAGGTTCTCTGAAGGAAATGCTGAAACCATGAGAATAAAGCAGGATGAGTAGAACTTGAAAGTTATTTTTTACCTTGATGGAGAGATGATTTGCTTTTTCCTCACATAAGCTTTAAAACGAGAGTAGGAACTGGAAACCTAGAGATGACTCAGATTAGCCCCAAATTTCTCCAGCTTTCTTCTTCTACTTTGTATTTGCTGATTTTAGAGTAGTACCCTGGAACTCTTCAAGTCTTTTGTGTCTGTACAGGCATCTCATGGGGTTTTTGCCTCCAGCTTCCTGTGTAGTTAATACGCTCTCGTTTCTTTTCCTTCCCTCACCCCTCTAATCTTGCAGCTATGGCTTTGGAAGTGCTGGGAAGGAGAAATTTCAGATCCCTCCAGATGCAGAGCTACAGTATGAAGTGAAACTCAAAAGCTTTGAGAAGGTAGGAATGATCGGTGAAGTCCCAGAGAGATCGGGCGGTGTGGGAAGAAGCGTGAGTGTGGCTTCTAAATAATGACAGTGTAATTCTTGATCTTGATTCTGAAGTGGGGAAGCCACTGCTGTCAGAGATGATGATACGCTGGGGAGCTGTTGGCTGAGATCATCCATGTTCTTGCTGTACCCTTGTTGCTGTCAGTGTCTTCCCTGCTCTAGCCCAGTTTCCCATAGCAGTACCAGTACCCTCTTTGCCAAACCCATGTCTGCCGCGCTGTTAGTGGGAAGCAGCGTACTCACTCGGTTTCTTCAGAAGTTGTTATGACTGACTTGCACTCTTTCTGTCTGGGTAGGCCAAGGAGTCTTGGGAAATGAACACGGATGAGAAGCTGGAACAAAGCAGCATTGTGAAGGAGAGAGGCACTCAGTACTTCAAGGTAAATTAAGGTCCCCAGCTGATAATAGCATTTCTTAGTCCATGTACTGAGGTGATGATAACAATTACAGCTCTGTCATTTCATAGCATTTCAGAACAGTCTTCGTTCTATTCTCTGTGACATTTCACAGGGAGGACTGAAGATGTTGGGGAAAAAAACCCCAACAAGCAAAGCTTCAGGGTTGGAATACCCACAGAACTAACTGCAGGGCGTTGGTTCTTTCTTCCACAGCTGTTTGCTGTTCCTGTGGATGACTTCAGGGCATTTAAGTTTTTGCTGTAGGATAGTGCAGAGGGGTGCAGAGAAATAATTTCAAACAGTTTGACCAGCTAAAGGCAGACTTTCCCATTTTCTTCACACAGCAATAGTTTTGTTGTTTAGAAAATGACCCCTCTTCCTTGCTCTCTATTAATAAATGTTGTTTATAAGATGGAATTTGAAAGTGAAATATCAATGCTGGCCTGTAGCCCTTGCTTTAATGGGGAAACCAGTAGGTGTTAAAGATTTTCTGATCTTGTGTAGGAGGGGTTGTAGAAGTAGTGTATTTTTTCAAGCTAGAAGTTATTTTCAGGTTGAATTATTTTTTCAGATGTGTTGGTCAAAAGCAGAAGGGATTAAGATGGAGATAAAAGTCACTGTAATGAGCTGTGTGATAATTGAACTGCCTTGTTTACAGGAGGGGAAATACAAACGGGCAGCATTACAGTATAAGAAGATTGTGTCGTGGCTGGAACATGAATCGGGACTCTCCGATGAGGAAGAGTCAAAAGCCAAAAGCTTGAGGCTTGCTGCCCACCTTAATCTAGCCATGTGCCATCTCAAGCTGAAGGAATATTCCCAGGCTTTGGAGAATTGCAACAAGGTAGTAAGAGTTTACTTGTTCTTAAACTGCACGAGCAATCTGACAGTTTATCTCTTGCTTTAACACTTAGAGGGATACAGGGCCATGTGGTAGTTGGCCTTTCTTATCAGCTGGCAGTTGGGTAGTACTGAATACACAAGTTAAAAATACCCAGTGAGTTATTTTCATAATCTTTGACCTCTGAATATTTTAATAAGTTTTTGCTATGTTGAGAATATTGAAGTACCTAGAAATCTTGGACTTGTGGCTCCTCTGTCAAATAGCCTACTCGAATGTGTCCTCTTTGTACTTATTTCTGCTCTGTTGAGTTTACCTGAAGTCCTGAAAAGACTTCTGAATCTCCACCAGAAGGTGCATTTTCCAGCAGGCTCTGGTGTTGTGTCTTCATATTATTTCTTAAAAATAACTCAGTCCTGAACGTGGCTTTGTTTTTCAATGCAGGCACTCGAATTGGATAGCAACAACGAGAAAGGTCTCTTCAGGCGTGGAGAAGCACACCTGGCTGTCAATGACTTTGAGTTGGCCCGTGGAGATTTCCAGAAAGTGATACAGCTCTATCCAAGTAACAAGGCTGCCAAAGTGCAGCTGGTAACTTGTCAGCAAAAAATACGGGAGCAGCATGAGAAAGAGAAGAAGATGTATGCCAACATGTTCCAAAGGCTTGCAGACAAAGCACTACTGCAGAGGGATACGAGAGGTGCTGTTATGTTAGACAAGGAATAGTGTTGTAGGTATTCAGTGTACACCTTAGTACAGGTCTGCTGCCATGGCTTCTCCAGTGAGGTGAGCCTGCTCTGGCAGGGGGATTGGACTGGATGATCTTTCAAAGGTCCCTTCCAACCCCTGATGATTCTATGAAATACAGTGGGAGAACACTCAGTTGACTCTGTAAGGAAAAAAATGAAAATAGCCAACAGTCAAAATTACTAGGCCATCTTATTAAACGAAGATAATTAGCTGTACCACATGTTGCACAGAATGCTGTTTCTTATTTCAACTGATTTTGCAGCAGACCAGTGTTAATCAGAAAGTGAATCGAAGTGATGAAGTACAAACATCGTCGTGTTCAAGAACTGAAAACTGCCCGTTCTCCTTGAAATGGTTGTTCTGAAGGGCAGTCTGTTCTGGTGCCTGGGTGACTTGTCTACTGAGACCTCACATCTGTTGTTCAGATGGTGCTGAGCAATATGTGGTGGTCGATGTCCTCTGTTCCACACGTCAGACTAACTGGTGAAGTGTCAGAACCTAGACTGTCAGAAGATGCGTTACTGTCTTGTGTGCTTTTCCTACAGGGCTTTCATTAGAGTTTTCCTAAATACTGATTTGACTAACAATAGCAATATTTCATTGCAGTTTACAACAAGGCAATGTCAGCTATCAAGGAATATTCAGGGTTACTTGTGAGAATCACATTGTAAGAAAAAGTTCTGTTTGTTTTTTCCTTAAACTTGCTGGTCGAGTTAATCTCGATGATGAATTAAATCTGCAACTTCAAAGACAAATCTGGCATTTATATCAGATTTCCTCAGTAACATTGAGGAGTGCAAAACCTTGTATCTTGGGAGATTGTTTTCACAGGTGTCTGTCCACCTTCCAAGATTATGCATGGGGAATCAAAACGTTTTGAGGATATAGTAGTGTCAGTTTCCTGTGCTTAACTATGTCAGTGGGTCTGTCCAGGGCCTGCTGTTCTCAGATGAGCCCATCCTGACAACTTGGCTGTGTCAGCCTCTCACAATTTCTTACATGAAACACTTCCCTTTTCTTTTTGTCCAACTCCCCCAGACATTCAAAATGAGATGGGTCTGAAATCAGCTTCTCCTAGAGACAACAGGAGATACGTTCTCTTCTTCCTCTCTTACTCTGCTAATACAGTCATACAGTAAGCATAGAGTAATTACCCCCAACTGGAAGGTTGGGTGCACAAGCAGTTTTGGTTTGCTTGGGCTTTTTCTCTTCAAAGAGTAGCAAGCAGTAGTTCTGTGGATTTGCTTCTGCTTCTCATGGACGGAAATGTAGACAAACATTCAAGTGTGGGCATTCCCCAGTGATTCTGCACGTGTCATTACCTCTGCAGTTACATGTCTGGCTAAAGCAGCTTGGTGGCAGTAGTACTTGCTGCTTGGAGAAGGAAGTATTTCAAGGTCCCTTCAAATCTCTAATGTTCTGTGGTAGGAGGTTCCACCTAAATATTGGAAGGGACTTCTTCCCAGTGGGGGTGACAGAGCACTGGCACAGGCTGCCCAGGGGGGTTGTGGAGTCTCCTTCTCTGGAGATGTTCGAGACCCACCTGGATGTGTTCCTGTGTGACTTGGTCTGGGTGATCCTGCTGTGGCAGGGGGGGTGGGCTGGGTGATCTTTCAAGGTCCCTTCCAATCCCTGATGTTCTGTGATTCTATATTCTTAGATACTGCCATGTGTAGCCACACAGGACCTTAATTTTTGTTAGGCTTTAGTGAAAATCTCAGGAAGATCAAGATACAGCAACTAAACTAGAGGTATTTCACTGCTGGGTGTTTTCACTCTTGATTTGATTGCAAGCTGTCAGGCTCTGTTGGACATATTCCTTTCAGCTAGCACAGCTGCTGGGAATCTGGCTACCTCCACGGGGTGGGACGTGTGGGACACAGCAAAATCTGCTCTTTGGAGAGGAGTAGCAGCTTGCTGATGCAGGCTATACCTGACAAAAGTGTGAAAGAGCTGTCTTTGTGCTTTTCAAAATGGACAGCTCCTAAGATGGACAGTTGGGAGGGTCATACTCTTGGCCAAAGGCAGACTCACTGTCTTTCCAGTGTCCCAAACAGCCTGCAGTGCCCAGACGTGGCACTTCAGTTTCCATTTTCCCACCTTCTTCAGATACAGTCATGCAGAGTCATAGAATCATTTTGGTTGGAAAAGATGTGGAAGATCACAGAGTCCAACTGTTAACCTAATACTGCCAAGTCTACCTCTAAGTCCTGTTGCCAAGTGCCACCACCACATCTGCACAGCTTCTAAATACCTTCAGAGATGATTCACCCACTTCTTTGGACAGCCTGTTCCAATGCTGGAGAGAGCCCTTTCGGTGAAGAAATCTTTCTTAATCTCTAGCCTAAACCTTCACAGGCACAATTCAAGGCCATTTTCTCTGTACCATTGCTTGTTAATTGGGAGAAGAGACCACCACCCACCTTGCTACAGCCTCCTTTCGGGGAGTTGCAGAGCATGGTAAGGGTCTTCCTGCTGAGCCTCCTTTCTCCAGGCTAAACAACTCCAGTTTCTCCTAAGTTCTGTGGACCCCTTAGCAGCTTTGTTGCCCTCTTTGGGCATGCTTCAGTCCTCAGTTTTCTTCTTGCAGTGAAGAGCCCGAAACTGAACGCAGCCTCGCCAGTGCTGGGTACAGGGGGACAGTCACTTCCCTAGACCTGCTGCTCATGTTATTTCTGACGCAGGTCAGGATGCTGTTGGCCTGGTTCAGCCTTCTCAGTAGTTAGATGATCTTGTGTTCCTTGGGGATTTTTTGAGCCATCTGAACCTATTTCAAATTCATGTTTTATATGAGAAAGGATCAATGGAACATGCAACGGTAAACAAAGGACCCTTACTCCTCGGGTCGGTCGTGGGGATTTTTCTTGCAAGAAAACACATTTTCCTGTTCATTCATTTATCATTTATCATACTGTTTTATTTGGGCTCCAGCAGTTTTTCTGTTAGTGGTGGTAGGAGAGGTTCAAGAGTTCTGCAGAAGAGGGTTTGTTCACTAAATGTCTTCTGACTGTGGAGAAGGCAGCTTGGACTCTTATTTCGGAAATCTCCGATGTCTGTGTAGTCCTAGTTCCAAGTCTGACGGCCATTCTGGTGTCACTAGTTTTTTTCATGAATCTGAATACTTCAAATATATTAAATGTGAGTTTTTAAAGGTCAGGATCTTTATCACTGTGTCTTAATTCCAGGATTACTAGCTAACACATTTTCTGTGGAGGGGAGCCTTTCTGTTCTCTCATGTGCTTTCACAGAGAACACTTCCAAGGACGAAGGGCTGCGCTCTGCCCAGGTGTTCTTTGGCTGTGGTTTCGTGTTGCAGCTAGGTTGAGGTGACACTTGAGTTGAAGGTTTCTACCCCACTGTCCCAGAGTTCCCCTCCACCAGCTGTGCATGCTTACGCCCTTGCTTGTTCTTGTCTGCTCATCTAGCCTCCAAATAAGGTGCTAGGTACAAGGTGCTAGGCTGGCACGTGGAATAGCAATTTCACTGCACTGTCCTTTGAGATGAGCAGGACAAGACATTTCCACTTCTCTTTACTGTATGTGAAAGTGATTGCAAGGTCAAGATGTGCTTGTTACGTGTCCTGCTGTAAAAGCTGGCCTCAGACTCACATCACTTGGCTCTCTGCCTTCCTCAGTTTCTTTTCTGGACAGGATGAAATGAGAAGCACGGAGAAGGCTTTAAGAGCAGCTGCCTTATTGGATGAGATTTTCTTCCAGCTAAGCTCTTACAGAGGACATCCAGGACACTGTTGACCACTTTAAATCATTGCATGAAACCAGTTGTCCAACAAAGATGCTTCCTTGTATCTTGAGGCCAAGTGTGTCTGAACCAAGTTGGGGGTGGTGGCATGGTATGGGAATTGCTAGATTTGAAACACTGAAACTGAGGTGGGGAAAAAGCAGTTCTGTACAGACACTTCCCAAATGAATTCAGGTTTGGGGAGAACAATTTCTTGAATTACATGGCAAACATGCAAAGACATTTCTCTTGTCTGAAAGTTGTAATATCTCAGTTCATCCTGGAAGGCAGTCTGGGTATCTTAGTGACACAAATCAAGTGGTGTTTGAAAATGCTAGCGATTGGTATAACAAAGGAACATGTTTTCTTTGTCTGTCTGTTTAGTCCTCTGCTGCTCTTCAAACCGGCCACGCTGAAGATGCAGAGATGAAAGATGAGCAGAATGGAGTTGAAGAGAAATCCGAAGTGGACGCAGAAGCATAAAACCAAACCCTGTTCCGTTAGTTTTGTAAATGAAAGAATTTCCAGTGAATTAGACCTTTATTTTTCTATCTGGTTGGACAGAGGCTTCAAGGGGAGCAGAGGCTGGAGCCACCATGCCACAGTCAGTTACAGTTTTATATGTTGGTTGAAGAAGTTGAGTGGCTGCATAAATCTGATTTAATCCTAGGGACTTTATTTATTCATTCAGCCTCTGTTACTGTTTGGATTCTGCCTGGATTTACTCTGCTTGGTTTATTTGCATTTTGCTGTTGGTGTTTGTCGCTCTCTGGATCCAGCTCATTTTAATCCCAGGTTCTGCATCCTAAATTTACTTCCTTGATTTCTTTCAAGTAATAAGTCTTTTCCAGGAGTCTTCACGTGAGACTGAAGAACAAACTGGCGCTCCCCATTCCTCTGCCTTGGGATTGCCCCCTGCCCTTTGACCCATTCAGTAGGGAGTCCCTTCCATTAAGTGTTGTAACCCTTCTTGTATGCCTCCACTTTGCAAATTGCTGAAGGTGAAGACTGTGAAGTCACAACTTAAGTAATAAAGCTCCAATTAAACTCAAGAAAACAAAACTTTTCGTGGGTTTTTATTGGACCATGCAGAGAGAATTAAGAGAATTCACTGTCCTTTGCTCGTGCAGCCTTTTCTCCTCTGCATACCTGTACGCAAGCTGCAGTATCTGATGATTTTTCTTTTGCTCATTCATTGCTGCAGTAAATTCCCACTATCGTTGGCACAGTATTGCAGAAGGAAAAAATAGGTTGCTGAGAAAAAAGCAAGTCTGTGACCTATGGGTAAAGCTCGTTTTCTGTTCATAGTGCTGTCTTCCTCTTCACCTTTCACACTGTAAAACTGGACCAGAAAAAAAACCCCATGTATTTATACCTGAAAGCGACTGGCTTTGAAGATAACATAGATGATAATAGCTGATAACGTGAAAAATACTTCTAATGAGCTCTCAACTCCTGAGTGGTTCTGATGCCTGCTGAGCCCCATCTCACGAGAAAGGTGTTGCTCGATACTCTGCTTCTTTCTGCAGTCTGGTGTATGTCCTGTTTGGGCCAGGTGTGATTTTGGGTTTTGTGGGGCTGTTTATTTGTCTGCAGGCATGGAACATCGTGCTCAAACTTGCCTTCTCCTTTTGTTGTGTTCAGTGATGTTGAAATTGGCATCTCCACTGCCATGTTCTCGGACCCTCTAGCAGCAGGGAGATGCTTTTGCCTGCTCTGCAGGAGGAAGGTAGATAGTCTGTTCCGTTCAGATACCGACGTGGGTTGTGTATTTTTTTTGCAGTGGCATGAGTGTGTTTGCGTGGCATGAACTGGGCTGGAATTGCGTGCGTATCGCAGAGAGTAGCCCTGCTGTAACATGAATGACATCCAAAACCTTGTCTTGAATTCCTGCTCTCCTCTGTTGAGACAGAAGTACTGTTAGATGAGTTACTCATGGGGTTCTTAGGGAACAGGAGGTTGCCAGTACCTGGCTTGGCAGATTATAGAGGAGCTAACACCAACGTCCTGAGGCCTGCTTGACATGCTGTCCTGCCCCTACATCCAGGACAAGGTCACCACCACCTGGTGCTGCACTGGAGCTGGTTTGGCAGATGTGAACTGCACTGCTGCCTCTGTGGGGTAGCAGAGAGGAGGTGGGATAGAGTGCTTCGTTGGTCATCACGTTTAAGGAAATGCTGCTTTGATTTGCTTGGCGAGATCTTGACGTTACCAAATACTAGAGGTGCAGTTTGACTCCCAGTAGTATCAGCCCTGTGCGTAGGAAAATTACGTTGTAGGAAAGCAGGACCCACCTCCAAGGGGCATGTTACAGACGAGTTACAATAAGGTGTGAAGAACGCCAGCTCAGGTTACGGTAGGGGATTGTCTGAAGTCAGAAGAAGGGGAGAAGGAATGCCAAGCAAGTAGGAGTTCTTTCTTTCCAGCAAGGACATACCTTGATTTGTTGGGAATTACAACTGGAAATAGGAGCTCTTCTGTCTGAAACTGTTCCTGTAAAAGTAAGCAGGAGGAATTCCTAAGTGAAGGAGTTTTCAAAAATCCTACAGGGATGACAGCTCTTCAACATGCTATTGACAGTGAAGTGAGGTCATTATTTCTGCAGAGTGTAAAAAAAACCCTGGAATTAATGGTGAATGTTAGGTGTGAGCAGTCTTGAAATTACCACTTTGCCCTCCTTGTTACTACATAAGCTATGAGATACTGAAGAATGTAAATCAACTACTAGGAACACTAAACAAGCCCCACTCGGGCAGCTGAAGGGAGGATGTGTGCTGCTGTCCACAAGTGGGTCTGGGTGCCAGCTGAAGCTGGCATTACCCATGTTTGAGGTCGTGCATGTAAACTTCAAATATGAACTATTCGTTATGTCTTTATAGCTAAAAGTGCTTAAAATAAACCATTACAACACTGACTCTGTAAACAACACACCTCTGTCTCTCTCTCTCGGTTTATAAATCCCTTGGGTGTTGTTGCTGTAACAGTCACACCATGACCTTGAAGCAACACGGGTGTCCTGGCTCTTCGCTGCGGAAGGGGTCTGTCTTTGCCTGAGTGCAGCAGGAGCGTGAGGAAACCACTCGGTGCTGTTGCTTTGTAGGACTGCGTGGATCTGACCGGCTCTTGTGCAGAGGGGGGTTTCACTGCTGGGAACAAAGTGGGAACACACGAGGCCCCGTTTTAACAGAAAGAAAAGCTTGTTCGTGGCCGGGGTGGCACAGCGCTGCTGTGGCGTCTCCTTCTCTGCAGCCTCCTGTACGCGACCCTGCGCGCTCTGCTCCGGCGGGCGGGTGGGATCCCTCCACGCGGCCCCGCAGCGGTCGCGGACTCCCGTGGGCTGTCGGGAGCTCCGCCCCCCACCCCGCCCCGTGACGGAGGCGCCGCCTGCGCTGCTCCCGCTGAGCGGCCGCTCCGCCGCCCGCGCCCCTCCCTCCCTCCCTCCCTCCGTCCGCGCGGGCCCNCTCCGGGGCCGAGCGGGGATCATAGCGAAGAAAGCTGAAGCGGGGAAGGGGGCGGCCCCGACCGCGTGGCCGAAGCACCTGGTGGAGCTTCCACCCTTCGGGGAACCCGGAGCTTGAGCAGAGTCAGGGGCCCAGCGGTGGGATCTGATGGCCCCGCGAGGTCCCCCAGAGACCGAATGTTTCAGTGGGTCTGGGCTTCCAGCACCGCGATACACGCGGAGTGGGCTCCCCAGGCCACCCTGGTGGCCCTGGGCCTAAAGGAGCAAGTAAGGAGATTAACTGCTGGTCCCAAATCAACAGTCTTACGCTGTCTTGGTGGTGGGGATATGGAGATACAGGGAAACGCTTTGCTGAGAGACAAACAATGTAGAGCCAGGTGTCAACATCTCGACCTATGTTGGGAATGTTGTCCCACCAATGTTCCATGACAATGGGCCATGACAATGATCAGAGGGCTAGAGCATCTCTTACAAAGACGTAACTGAGAGAGCTGGGGTAGTTCAGCCAGAAGAGGAGAAGACTGGGGGTACTGAAAGGAACCTGTAAGAAGGCTGGGGAAGAACTGTTCACAAGGGCATGAAACGTTAGGACATGGGCTCATGGTTTTAAGCTGGGAAAGGGTAGATTAAGGCTGGAGATTAAGAAAAAGCATTTTAATATGAGGGCAGTGCATCACTGGAACAGGTTGCCTAGAGAGGTGATTGAGGCCTCATCCCTGGAGAGGTTCAAAGTCAGACTTGATGGGGCTCTGAGCAGTCTGGTCTAGTTGGAAATGTCACTGCTTGTTGTGGAAGGGTTGGACTAGATGACCTTTGGATCTCCCTTCCAACTCAATACATTCTGTGATGCTGTGATCCAGATAGGTCTGATTTGCCTCTAACCACACGGATGTAAACAGCCCCTTCTCCTCAGCAGCGACGTTTTGTCGCAGCTGCATCCTGAAAAGTGTCATGGCTAGCAGTGCAGTAGAGGATAAAGAAATTTTCCCATAAAATATTGTGCTCTGTGGGGTGATGTGTGCAGGGAGTTATGAAATACACATCACACAATTCCACAATTTAAATACATGCAGGCATGATGCAGAAGACAGAGTAGTAGGAGTCAGCTTGCCGCCAGCGACAGTTAGTGATTCTTAGCAGACATCTTTGAAGAAATAATCACCATTCTGAAAGGCCCTTAACCCCTTCTCACTGAGATTGAACATCCTGTGTAAATCTATTGCAAGTGTTCTTACAGCCTCTTCCTGGAGGAACCTCTTCCTACGTTTTTCTCACTGCCATCAACTTCCTCAGGTGATTCAAGAAAGATGGTGCCAATCTAGACTGAGAGATGGAAAGCGGGGTGATGGCGATGCTCGTTAGCAGAGCAAGATGTTAAATGACAGTCAGTGATGCAGCTCTGAAACAATGGCTGGAGAAGCACTGGATAATGGGATATGGGCTGAAAGTCCTACTCCTTTGTAAAATAAGAGCTTTTGTCTTTTCCCAGACCTTCTCTATGATTCGAGGTTGCCCCTTTAACTCATGTTTTGGTTTGTTGCTTCTTCCCAGAGCAATTTGTTGGTGATGGGTTCTGTGATTATTGCTGTGGTGGAATGTTGTCCCTGTAACTGTGAATTTCTTCCTACTAAACTAATTCTCTTGTGCAGCTAAATGAGCTGGTGGTGGGAGACACCAATGGGAAGCTCTATGTTTACAAGAATGATGACAGCAAACCCTGGGCTGTACGATCATGCCAAGGAATGGTCAGTTCTTGACAACTTTTCTTCATGGTTGGGCTTTTTGGTGTGTGTGCAGCCCGCTGTCCTTGACTGCTGCCTAGGAGTACGTAGGCCAGAGGGGACAAGCAGCCAGGACTGGTTCTGGTGCCTTACTGCCATTACACAAGACCCTGCTTTTGCCAACAGCTTACCCCAGGGCCTGGAGGTGATGAGCAAGTCCTGAGCAAACACAGGAGCTAGATTTCTGTCCCATCTTGACTCTGCTCCAGTGCACTGTGGATTTTGCCCCAGGGCTCCAGGCAGTTTTGTGGCAGGTGTGTTTCTGTTCCTGACTCTGCTTTGTCCTTGAAACAGCTGTTTAGAGTTCAAGAGACAGTTGTTGGGAGAGAAGAGGGGAGGGCAGAGGCTTATTCCCAAATGCTGGTTTGGGTTACCTTGTCTGATGCACGGCTTGCTCTTTTTTCTTGCAGCTCACATGTGTTGGTGTGGGAGATGTGTGCAATAAAGGAAAGGTGAGAGCAGCCAAACTCTTCCCAGCTGTGTCTGTGGGGCATGTGGGAGGTGATTAGGATCTGGGGTAATGTCGTATCCTGAGTGCAGAAGAGGGCAGACTCCCTCCAGAATTATTTACAGATGTTTAGCTTTACTGTTTTAAAACTGTTGTGTTTATGTATAAACCTGTAGCTTCCTGTGAGCTATTTGCAGATTTTAGTGAGCAAGGAAATCCACTCTGTCTTCAGAAAGCCCTGATGAATTCCTTGTGTCCCTCTCTGTGAGCAGCACGAGGCATCAGTGGCTTGAACATTCCTTCTCTTCCTCAGTAGCTTTTGCCCTGCTTTTTGCTGGTCCCTGCTGTGGGCCATGGCCCTGTGGTCATTTGGCTGTGTGCACTTCAGGTCATCTAAACAAGACTGACACGAAGAGTAGTCTGCACTCCCAAGCAAATGCCACTGGGTCTAGTATGACTTTTTCTGCTGGGTTGTGGTTTCTGGGGTTAAGACAGCAGCGCAGAGGACACAAGTTCCAGTTTAGGCACCCTGCCTAAAATCCTGTAGCTGTGTGTGCTCCACTGGGGAGCAGAGCTGAAGTGAGGCCTGAGAAAGCCATGTGCTGTTTGGGATTGCGAGCACACATCGGCTCGATATCCCAGTCTGACAAGGATGAATGTGCAGTTTGGACCTGCAGTGCCTGAGCAGTTTGTGTGCTGGCCAAAAACCTTCTCCTGTTTCCTCTGTGGCAGTGACTGATCTTCACAGATTTACTCTCCTGTTCTTCCCTCATCCTCATGTGTGATGGCTTCTCCTGTTTCTAAATAGTGAAAAACCAAAAGTTTATTCTGTGCCCTCTCAGAATCTCGTGGTGGCAGTGAGTGCAGAAGGCTGGTTTCATCTTTTTGACTTGACTTCTCCAACTTCAAAACACCCAGATGCTTCAGGCCAACATGAGTTGGCAGCAGCAGCAGCAGCAGAAGAGCAGAAGCCAGTGTACAAGCAGCACATTCCTGCCAACACCAAGGTCATGCTGATCAATGACATCGGTGAGCTGGGAAGCCCGTGCGGGAGTGCAGGGAGAGGCAGTGTGTGGCTGTGAGATGATGGAGGACAGAAGGAAGGTGTGTGGGACTCCCAGAAGGAAGTGACTGTGTTACTGAGGAGTGAAGCAAGAACTTCAGGGATTTTCTTCAGTCCAAGTTCTGTTACAGGATTTGGATCCTGAGAGATGGTACCCGATGAGAAGCAGCAGAGTGGTTGCTGAATGCTGGGGCTCTTTTTGCTGTGAAAGCCTGAGGGGGCTCATCTATCTCCTTGTGTTCCCCTGCAGATGGAGATGGGAAGTGTGAGCTGGTGGTGGGTTACACTGACAGAGTAGTACGTGCCTTCCGCTGGGAGGACTCTCTGGAGAATTCAGACCATGTCTCTGGGCAGCTGATCCTGTTGAAGAAATGGTTGCTAGAAGGTCAGGTAAGGAACCTGGGTATTCAGAGCTCAACTTGTCATACAGTCTTCAAGAGGCAGCTCTCCCTAGGGAAGAAGCAGAGAATCTCAGTCCTGTGAAGAAAGCAGTTGTCATGTTGGTGGCTTGAAAGGAGATTGGACCAGTGGTTGTTCTGTACCTGGAAAGAACCTTTACAGGTCATCTGGTCCAACCTCTTACATGAAGCAGGGGCATCTTTAACTAGCTTAGGTTGCTCCTTGTCTGACCTTGAATGCCTCCAGGGATGGAGCTTTTACCACCTCCCCGAGAAGCCTGTTCCAATGTTTCACCACCCTCATTGTGAAGAACTTTTTTCTTACATCTAGGCTAAATCTACCCTGCTCTAGTCTAAAACCACGTGGAGCAGCTGGTGGGTTTATCTGGGAGACAGTTGCTTTTATCCACCTAGAGAGCATTTGTGGAAAACTAGTGTTATTAAGTGGCTTTTGGTAGGAAACCAGTTTTAGTGTGTCTTGGACAATGTGCTTGTAGCTGAAGTGGTGTCGTCCCTGCTCCGCGTTGTCGGAACATGTGCCGTATTCGAGGAGGAGCGCAGTGAGCCCTTCTGAGGTGTGTGAAGTGCTCAGTTCCTCTCTGTGTGTTTTTGCTCTGCTGTGTAGGTGGACAGCCTCTCTGTGAACCCAGGTCCCGATGGCTCGCCGGAGCTGATGGTATCTCAGCCCGGCTGTGGTTATGCTGTTCTGCTGTGCACCTGGGACTCTGAGCAGCAGGCTGCTGCAGATGGAGGAGACAGTTCTGCCCAGAGCAGGTGAAGCCCACCTCTGCGCGGGGTAGATGCCTTCACAAGGGGACACCTCCGCCCCAGCTTTCCGTCGGGGTGGGGGGTGCTGTCTTTCTGCTTCAGTCTCTGCTGTGCTGGGAGTTGTCATTCAGGCCTCCTTGCACCCCAGCTTCCACGAACACTCTCCATCCTCTGTCTCTGCGATGAGTATTTGTGTCTCATGGTCTTGCACTGGGTAAGGAGAGTCACAAAACCATCTCCGTGGGTGGAGCAGGAGCAGGGGCCAAAGCAGGAAAATCAGAGACCCGGTTCTCCAGGGAAAGAGCGGCAGGTAGTCGGGTGACCTCTGTAAGGATGGGAAGGGTGGCACCTGAAAGGCCCAGCCAAGCCCAGTTAGTCTGAAGCCCAGGAAGGGAAAGTCTCCTGAAAGTCTGTGAGACCCAAGTGGAACGGTACCCTCCTAGGCAGAAGCTGGGGCCAGGCATGAACTTTGACCAGCCTCTTCAACCCCAGGGAGCCACTTTCTGAGTGAAAAGCAGCCAGACTAATGTGACTATAATGTTAACCATTATATCTTTTTTTATTGATTGGAATCTGTGTTTCCCTGACTGTTTTTCTGAGCTCTTTCCAGTTTTCCAGTGTGTCAAGCCATTTTGATTTTCTGGGTTTTTGTTGGTTTTAAACCTTAGGGAGCTCCTTTCATACCTGGTGTGACATACCTTCTTCTTTACTGCTAAAGAGCTAAAGTGTGCACAGACTCTACCAGTCTCTGGATTTGCAGACCTTTGGAGTACAGTGCTCTTGAGATTGGTCGAGCACAGTCCTGCTGTGGTTCCCTCACCCTGCTCTGCTGCTGTCTGTCTCCCTCTTTCCCCTAGCGAAGCGCCCGTTCGAGATGTTATTCTGCACCAGACATCTGGACGGATTCACAACAAGAATGTCTCCACTCATCTGATTGGGAGCATTGGCCGAGGTGAGAGGCTGGGAGCCTGGGGAGACTCTGGCCCACAGTTGCCCCCGTGGTTCTTCAGTACGCCAGTCCAGCACGAAGCAAGATTTCCAGTGGTTGAAAAATAACAGTGGAGAGGAGCTGCAAGAACAGGGGGAGAACCTGCTTTCTGTTAGCCAGCTCCTCAAAAATGACAGATGGCTATTTGTTCTTGAACTTTTTGTAGCCTTTGTCCTTCCCCTGGTAGCTCTTCACCAAGCACAGCAATTTCTCTGCAGCTCCCACTGGTCTGCCTGTAGTCATCCTGAGTGGCTGCTGTGCCTTGCTCTCACCAGATGCCCTTGGTCTTTGCTTTTGCATGGTACAGCCATCCTAACAACTCGTGCTCTCTTCACGTTCCCTGGGTGTGTCTCCTCTTTTCCACAGCCTCATTTTTGTTTTGATGTTTGTCCTTTCCAGCATGTGATTCCTGATGTTTGGCAGTGGTGTTCTGCTCTTCCTTCACCTGTGCAGCCCCAGCCCCCCCAGACTGCTCCTGTGTTTGATTCACAGCGTTGTCATTCCCGTGCATTCCGCTCAGCTGGCCTTTCTGAACTCTCCACAGCCCAGACACACTGCTGTTGCCCCCAGAGTTTCCTTACACACTGCCTCTGCTTCCTGTGTGTCATACTTTGTGCTCTGGCCTGTGTCTGCTGCACCCTCAGAACCCTCTGTACTTTTGGTACCCGTGGAGAATAGGCAGGTTTTGCTTCCCGTTGGGGCGTGTGATCACTTCAGAGGACTCAGTGCAGATCACTTTCTCCTGCCTGCAGCTGGCTGCAATCCAGGGGCATTTGCTCTGCCTGGCAACTAAGAATGATGATGCTAAGAATGATTCAGACTGTCCAGTGGAGTTAGGGCTTTGGGAGAGGAGCAATCCACTGAAACCCCTTCTCTCCCTTTCCCCAGAGCACTGGTTCTCCCCAGTTCCTAAGCTTGTGATGTTTTTGGCATCTTAGATGCTGCTCTGAGCAACACGGTCAACAGAGCATGAAATCAGTTATTTTGCTGCATACAAGGATTTGTAAATAATGAGAGGTGTCTGTGGAATATGAACACAAGGATAAGGCACATGAGGCTGAAAAAGAGCTTGTGCAGAGCTCACTGATGCTGTTCCATCAGCAGTGAATCAGCTGAAGAGTGCCGTGCTGACCAGTTTGTAAGGGGGCCACAGCAGATCTCTTGGATCAAAGCCTGTCTGGCTGGATGTCATCTATGGGGAGTAGAGTGCTCAACTGGCTTTAAGCTTGTCTGCAGAAGCAGGTAGTCTGAGTCCTGGGAGCATGCAGGGTGTTGTAGCTTGGAGCAGTCTGTGGGCACTGAAGGAGGTGGGCTTGCGGTATCACCTCGTTGTGGGGAAACCAGCTATTTGCTTTCAGCCATGCTGGCTTGCTCCTACTGCTGGTTTCCTGGGTTCTTGCAGACTTTAGGGAGCCAGTGTCTCTCCTGCTTTGTCACTGAAAGGATTACATGCAGCTGGAGTTGAATGCATTTCCAGACATCCTCTGCCAAGCGCGCTGCCGCTTTCAAACCCTGACCTTGCGTGTCCTTTCTGACTGGTAGCTAGGCAGAGAGTGTGTAGATGTGTGTGAAGACACTGCTCTTCAAGCAGGAGCTCTCTAGCACCTAACTGGCCTTAGCTGGCAGAGAGCCACAGCCTCTGTGCACTTTTGCTGCAGTGAGCACAGTGGGGTTGGTAACATGATCCCCACAGGGCGTTCAGGAGTTGCCATGGAGGTGCTCTTGTGCCTTGTCCTTCCAGCTGGGCTTCTCTTTGGTTTGTTTTATTTTTTCCAACACTGCACCGTCCTAGAACAGCCAAGTGCCCTGCTCCCCTCTCTGATGGCAGTGCTGAGGGTACAGTTTTAATACAGTTTGTCACCTCAGCTGCTACTCAGGTTATCCCTTGTGGTGGTTGTGTCTCGTGCGCTTGTGGAGCCTAGGGACAATGTGATGCAGGCCACTGAAATCAGAACTGCCATGGGCCTGTAAGTGCCTGTTTCCTGAGACCAGCCAACAGAGCCTGACGTGCCTGTGTCAGTGCAAACCAACGGTCTTGGGTTTTGAGATGCCGGTGCCCTACAGACCAAAGCCTGTGTAGTACAGTTAGCTGCAAGAGTTTGCAGGTGGATTAGCTTGTCTGAATCTTTTCTTTTTCTTCGGGAGATGGAGGGGCTAAAATGGCATCAACTTCTCTAATCCTCCTCTGCACTTACAGGTGGCTCACGTGAGAATCGTGGCTCAGGTCTCTTTGCCCTCTGCACTCTGGATGGTAAGTCCTGGAGGAAGGGTTTGTGGGGCAGCCAAGGGCTGTCACTGAATTCAAAGCAGGAAGCCAGGGGCTCAGCGCTCTGAGTTTTGAAAGAGGAGGGAGCCTGGCTTCAGAAACACTCTATGGAGTCAGTCAAGAGCATTTCACTCCTTCTGCTGATGTATTTCATTAGTGAGAGAACAAAGGGAAACAGCCTCGAGTCAGAGGAGGTTGAGATTAGACATTAGGGAAAAATTGTGCACTGGTGGAGTGGTTAGGTATTGGAACAGACTGTCCAGGGGGTGGTGGAATTGCTGTCCCTAGCAGTGTTACAAAGCTAGTAGAACCATTTAGTGGGCATGGTGGTGTGGGGTTGAGGGTTGCACCTGATGATCTTGTAGGTCTTGTTCAACCTTGATTCTGTGATTATTACATGAAGGCTTGAAGGCAGGAGTTAAGGCAAGAGTTACCTCGGTGAGCAAGTCCCCCACAATTCAGACATGTGACATCAAATCTCCATCCAAGGATGTGATTAAACATGTTAAAGCTCAGCCCTTATCTTTCTATTCCTTTTAATTTAGTCTGATACTGCACAGGCTCACTCTCACCAGGAAGCCTGTTGTGTTTTCTGTCTGTTACCAACATCTGGCTTTGAATGCTTCCAGGGATAGAGCTTCCTCAGCTTCTCTGGGCAACTTGTTCCAGTGTGCCACTACCCTTGCACTAAAGAACCTCTTCCTAATCTCCAACCTAAACTCGTCCTCTTTCAGTTTAAAACCCTTGTTCCCTGTTCTCTCACCCCCTGCCCTTGTAAACAAGTCTCTCCCCAGATTTCCTGAAGGCCCCTTCAGGTACTGGAAGCCTTCCTGGAGCCTTCTCAAGCCCAACAACCCCAGCTCCCTCAGCCTGTCCTGAGAGAGGTGCTGCAGCCTTTGGATCATTCTTGTCAGCTGAATGCAGGGTTTCTAGGCCAAACACCCCGGTATGGAGATGCATGGCAGTGCCTGAGATGTGCAGCCTGGCCTGTTTGGGCCCAGTGTCCACCTGCTCAGTGATGTCCAGCTAAGGAATGTCTGATTATTCTTCAGACCTGAGCTCGGAGGTTTCTGCATCTGGCCAGGCTTCCTTCCTCACTGAAGCTGGAGGGTCCTGTACAGAGAGATTCATGTTTACGTTCCACTGTCTGATAGCCACACTCTGCCACCCCCAACCTCCCTTGGTATATCCTGATGCCTCTAGATGGTAGAAAACTGGTGTATGAAGTGTTCAGTATGGTTTCAGCAGCCCAGAGGCCATGGCCACCCTATTAGCCAGTCAGTGATGAGCAGATAGCTGTCAGCACGATGTCCTGAGCTCACACGATCTGGAGGACACGGTAAGAGGCTTGTCGTTTACTCACTGCCTTATGTGACGTCTGTTGTGCTGTGCTTTGGGTGGCCTGCTGCATCAGATTTATTCTTGACTTACAGAATAATCCTGTGAGCAGAGCCATTTTCCCTCTGTATTGCCAGTTGTGGATGATAAAGTAATGGACTGCTGTCCTTCCCCAGAACTGAGACTGTTAGCTGTGAGCAAACCACAGCCTGAAGCGTGTGTCTGCCTGCAGACGCTGATTGTTGAAGGAGTGTGCAGGGCCCAGTGTTAGCAGACATCCTCCTCCCTTTCAATATTTTCAAGACAACCTTTAATGAATTTTCTCTCCCCTTCAGGGACATTGAAGCTCATGGAGGGAGCAGACAAGCTGCTCTGGTCTGTGCAAGTTGATCACCAGCTGTTTGCTCTGGAGAAGCTGGACGTCACTGTGAGTGTCGGTGAATCGGGCTGGGAGGAAAGGAGACAAAAGCTCAGCATGGCTTTGTGTACAGGAATTTAGGGAAGGCAGAGGGAGTGAGACTCAGCTGAAAAAGTCTGGGATTACCTTGGGGTGCCACACGGTGTGCTCAGCTGTGCTGGCGCGTTCTGCGCTCACATCAGCCTGTCCAGCTGCAGAGGGTGGAGCTGTGCCTGCCTCCTTGACCTGGGGATTCCATAGCATCCTGCTGTGAGCCTTTGCATCCCCCAGCTGAGTGCTTATCTTACTGCAGAGCTAAATGGGCTTGCACACTGCAAGGTGTTTACAAACTTTTAGGATGCTTAAGGATTGTGCTAGAAAAGAGAGAGATGCTCTGCAAGTGCAAAAAGACTGGACAAGTGCAAAATGTTTGGGACAGGATGTCCAAAAGTGATGTCTTGTTCAGGTACCAGGTCAACCTCTGAACAAGCAGCAAAGATTCTTGGCTGCCTCTGGGAACTGGTGATACCTGTGCTAATGTGTGATCTCCTGGCTCCTTCAGGGCAACGGACACGAGGAGGTGGTTGCCTGTGCGTGGGACGGGCAGACGTACATCATTGACCACAATCGGACTGTGGCCAGGTTCCAAGCAGATGAGAACGTCAGTGCGTTCTGTGCAGGTGGGCAGCCTGACCCCTTGCAGCAGGTCTCCCTTGGAAGCTGCTGCTCCCCTCTGGGAGACCTGGAGTCCTTTGTCTGCAGTGGGGAGGAATTCTTGTCTGTACACTGCAGCAGGCCCAGCTAGTAGGGGTGAGAGGAGGCGACGCTGAGGTTCATCTGTGGTAGTTTTAGGGCTTCTTCCTGTCCTTTGTGAGGACTGCTGCAGTGGTCTCTGGAATTCCTCACTGCTTTTTTAACGTGCAGATTTTGAAGCTGTTCTCAAGGGGACCCCTACGCCCCAGCCTGAGCCTTGGCTTTGCTCACTGTCTTCTCAGACCCACAAGAAGCAGCTTGCAGATCCACCAGTTCCATGCACTAGTAGCAGTTTAGAGATGCTTTCTTGGATTGTCTCAAAGGGACTTCACGTACCCACGTCTGTACCCCTCACTGCTCTGGTCCCTCATAGTGAGAAATCAGCCATTTGCTTTTCCTAGTCACATCTCCACACTTTCTGCAGGTCTTTATGCATGCAAGGGAGGAAGCAACAGCCCTTGCCTGGTCTACGTCAGCTTCAATCAGAAGATCTACATCTACTGGGATGTGCAGCTGGAGAGAATGGAATCCACCAACCTGCTAAAAATCCTGGACTGTGACCCAGAGTTTGAGAGTCTCTTGCAGCAGCTGGGTGTGGGTGAGTACAGAAAGGATGGAAGATGTAAAGGAAAGAAAGTAGGAAGGGCTGCTAGCAGGTGTCGTGCTGGGAACTAGAGTTTCAGACACTTTAGACTAGATCTTAGGAAGAAATCCTTCAGTATGAGAGTAGAGAGACCTGGAGAGGTTCTGGATGCCCCATCTTGGAGGTGTTTGAGACCAGGCTGAGTGAGGCCTTGAGCAACCAAACGTGGTTGAGAGGCATCCCTGCCCATGGCAGGGAGACTGGAGTAGATGATCTCTAATGTCCCTTCCAACTGTAGCCATTCTACAAGTCTTTGATACTCCTTGAGGACGAGGGCTTTCATGCAGCCTCTTGAGAATCCGTAACATCTCTCTTTTTTCTCTAGAAAGAAGCAACATTTCTGCTGTCAAAGATCTGATTCACAAGACTCTGTATTTTCCTGAACAACAGGAGCAGAACAGCCCCGCACAGTGTCAGGACTCTGCTGGAACAGACTCCTCTACCCCCTGCAGCATCATCCAGGATCCCTAGTAACACCAGCACAAAGTCCTCCCGAGCTGGAATTTGGCATCTAAAGATGAGGCTGTTTGTGTTCCACGTCTTTTGAAGGGTGTGCAGCCTGAGTCTGTACTTGGCCGTGGGCGTGAGCGAAGGTGGCACGCTTCCCTTACGCTGCCAGTTTGTGTTCTCTCCTGCCCGAAGCGCTGTGTGGATGATCGTGGAGGAGCACTGGGGGCACAGAGAGCAGCTGTGAGCTCACTCTCTGCCTTGGTCTGTTCTTGCTACTGCTCCAGTGATTCCTTCTAAGTTCCTAGCAGGATCACAGTGCAGGAACTGCAGGTGGAGGAATTCATGACGCAGCAGGCAAGGCCCTTCTCTTCCATTTAGGTGTTTTTCTTTGAAAGTAGACCTGAACGCTGTTTGTCTTTGCTGCAGCTGGTGCTTCTTTGCTGCTTCTTCATCTCCAGCAGGCAACTGCCATCGTGGCCTCCCACACATTCCCAGTTGCCCCTACACAATAGATCTGGGGCTCTGGAATCTGAGGGTCAGCCAGGTGAGCACCCACCCACGTCGCTGCCAAGGGTGAGGCAGTCAGCACCGCGCGTTACAACGGCCTCTACCAAGAAAAGAAAAGAGGAGCTGTTGCAGGTGATTTTCTTCCGAGGGGAGCAGAGGCCCGAAGTGCTGAGCTGGCTCATCCCACTGGGAGGTCTGCTGCCTCCCTGGGGCCCAGCTTAGGTTCATTACCCGGGAGCTCCCTGCTCTAATGCAGCCGTCTAACTGTTACCCGCTGTAGGTCGTACAGGCAGAAAGCGACGAGGTTGAGGGGAGAAGCACAAAATCAATCAAAAGGGGCTTCAGGGCACTGGAGCAATCCCTTGAGGGTTTGGGAGCACAGGTGGTGTTTTCCTCAATCCCTTCAGTGTCCGTGAAGGATGCTGAAAGGAATGAGAAAGCTGACCGGTTTAACACATGGCTCAGAGACCGGTGTCACTCATGAAATGGTGGTTTTAATCGTGAGGACATTTACAGGGCACTGGGCCTGCTGAGGTCGACTGGAGTTGAGCTGCATCAAAGGGGGAAAAGAATCCTTGCTGCTGAACGAGCTGGGCTCATTGAGAGGTCTTCAAACTAGGTTTGAAAGGGCAGAGGATTAAAAGAGGCCGAGCAGAGGCGAGCCTGGGAGGTGGCAGTCAATTCTGGGGCTTAAATCAACAGCTCAGCTCAAGCACATCGACACCGATGCGTGTAGCGTGGGTGACAGGCAGGAGGAGCTGGTAGCCGTTGTACAACAAGGTGGCTATGACATGGTCACCATCAAAGGTTGAGTAACTGAGTGAGGATGAGAGGGAAAGCCAGAAGGTGGATATTCTGCAGGCAGTCTGTTACAGACCATCCAGCCAGGTTGAAGAGGCAGCTGGCAGAAGTCTCACAGCCTCTAAGCCCTTGTTTTCATGGGGGACTTCAATTTGCCTGACATCTGCTGGAAATAAAACACAGCAGTGAGGAAACAGTCTAAAAGGTTCCTGGAATTTGTGGAAGATAACTTCCTGACACAGCTGATAAGTGAGAGCCTACCAGGGGAGGCTCCTCACTAGACCTGCTGTTTACAAACAGAGAAGGTCTGGTGGGAGATGTGGTGGTTGGAGGCTGTTTTGGGCTTAGCAACCGTGAAACAAATTCTCACTAAAGTTCTTGTGAAGCAAGGAGGGGGTCAACAAAAACACCACGGTGGATTTCTGGAGGGCAGGTTGGGACAGTGGTTAGGAGACAATAATGAAGTACAAAGGAGCTCAGAAAGGCTGGGCATTCTTCATGCAAGTACTCTTACAAGCACAAGAGCAGGGTGTCCCCAAATGCTGCAAAAGAAACCAGCAAAAAAGACCAGTCTGGCTGAACAGGCAGCTTCTCCTGGGCCTCAGGAAAAAGAGTTTATCATCTTTGGAAGAAAGGGCAAGCAACTCAAGAGCACAGGGATCTAGCCAGGGATATCTAACGCAGACTGGAAATCGGGCAAAAACTTAGAACTCACATCTGGCCACACGTTTTTACAAATGGCAAAGGGGAGTGTCAGGGAGAATCTCCACCCCTTACTGGATACCGAGAGGAGCGTGATCACCAAGGATGCCACCTTGATCTCAGCTACGGCTGAGACTTGGCAAAGTAGCTGTGGACTCGTCAGTAAGAGCACAATGGGTAGAGCTGTCCCTTTGCCATTATGGTGGCCTGAGAAGGTTGCATGTGAGTCGTGGCAAATACAATCTGGTGATCTCTTTTTGGCAGATGTGGTGATCTCTTTTCAGCAAATGCTAGTGGTACACGAGTAGAAAATAGTTAACCTTACAGCTACAAGTGTGAAGAGAACCTTGGCAAATGTCAGCAACAGAGAAAAGGAAGCCGTAACAAGGTGTGAGGACCAGTTATGGAAGTCTTGTTGTCTGTAAGGATGGCCATCCAAGGAAGAACCAGCTTTGACCCAGTTTGTTAGCTGCAACTCAGCATTTTGTGCTGAGGATGAAAGTCTACAGGGAGAAAGTTCTCTAACTGTAATATGGCCAGCCCTTTCTTGGCAATCTGGTGCTTACCTGTGGCTACCCTGTGTAACCATGACTGCTCCAGGCCTCAGTGTGCAGGTTAGGTGGAAAGAGGCCCCTTTGCACCCAGCACCAAGTAAACTCACACCTGCTTTCTAACTCTTTGAGGGTTATAGAGTTTGATTCTGTAAGTCAGCAGCATTTAAAGATCCTGCAGGCTGTTGAAAACCCGCTGTGGTCTGCAGAATATCTGAGATCAGCCTTAACCAGGAGAAAGAACTTTGTGCAGAGGCTGTGAGTGGTTCAGAGCAGTGGGGCCTGAGCGTGTCAGCTTGAGAGCAGCCAGTGTAGGCACCATCCTGCTGATGGGCTGAGGCAAGCAGCTGCCTTGCAGCTGGTCAGCTCTGAGCCATAACCTCAGGCTGTCAGTTCTCACGATGGTGAGATGTACACCCACCCACCCCAGTGGGCAATTGCCACTGCTGCTGTGAAAGCAGTGTGACCCCTTGGGCTCTCAGCAGTGTTACGGTCCTTTCGCCATAACGATGAGTCTTGCTGGGACTCTTCCTAGATCACAGGTTTCTTGCTGTTTGCAGGTTGATCTTTCCCATCACCAGAACAGGAATCCTCCCTGCTCTTCCCTCTCAGGGGAGGTAGCAGCAGCTGCTGCTCAGACCTCCTCCCCTTGTGGCCCAGCTGAGTTGGGGAGAAGCAGATGTCCCTACAGGAGCGGTGAGAGTTTGGTGTCACCGCAGTCTTGGGTACTTTCCACCTAGACCTTTAGATTAATCTTGTGCTTCAAAATCAGTGGAACTGACAGAGGGGCCACAGTGGAGCAGGACGCTGCGGAGCAGTTTCCAGCTGCACGCAACAGAACACCACAGCAGTGCCCCTGAGGAGGCCTGTGTCTTGGCACGGGCTCTTCTGCCATCATGAACACGTGCTGTTGCTCTTCCTATGCTTGAGACTGTCTGTTCTCTTGTCCTGGCTCCTCCTGAACTCTTCCACCATTCTGTGGCTTGTCTCCCTGTCCTGGGACATAATTGGGGTGTCAACTAGTGATGCTGGAGTTTTCCATCATGGCTTGTGCAACCTGGTCCGTACTGGTGCCCGGCAGAGCCAACCCAGCAGCTGCATCCCAGAGGCTGCAGCAGTGCTTCTGGACCGCAGCTCCTCGGTGAGGTGCAACGGGAAGACAGGATTGTCTGCCCTTCGCAACAGAGAAGAGCTCGGTGCTCTCTGTTGGTGTCAAACAGAAACCTTTATTAGCAAGACGAGCGCCACACAGACGGCTGTACAGCGGGAACAACACGAGCATGGCCTCCAGGTTCAACGACTCCCAGGGAAGGAAGCTCTGCGTGACTGCTGTTGGGCTTCGATTGTTGAGAAAGAAAAACAAGAAAGGGTTAATGGAGGAAAAGATGACATCTTCCTCAGAAAATGGGTCAAAACCAGTGCAAATGTTGGGCAGGGCGACCTCTGCAATCTACCCCTTCCCTTGTTCACACACAGAATCACACACGGTCATTAGGGGTTGGAAGGGACCTCGAGAGATCATCCAGTCCAATCTCCCGACACAGCAGGATCACCTAAACCAAGTCACACAGGAACCCGTCCAGTCGGGTCTTGAACGTCTCCAGTGAAGGAGACTCCACAAGCCCCCTGTGCAGCCTGTTCCAGTGCTCTGTCACCCTCACTGGGAAGAAGTTTCTTCTCATATTGATGTGGAATCTCTTAAGTTCCAGCTCACACCCACTGCCTCTCGTCCTATCACTAGATGACACTGAGAAGAGCCTGGCTCCATCCTCCTGACACCCACCCCTCACATAATTATTGACATTAATGAGGTCACCCCTCAGTCTTCTCCAAGCTGAAGAGACCCAGCTCCCTCAGTCTCTCCTCATAAGGGAGGTGCTCCACTCCCTTCATCATCCTCATTGCCCTACACTGGACCCCCTCCAGCAGCTCCACATCCCTCTTGAACTGAGGAGCCCACAACTGGACAAAAGACTCCAGATGTGGTCTCACCAGGGCAGAGTAGAGGGGAAGAAGAACCTCTCTTGATCTGCTAACCTCCCCCCTTCTGATCCACCCCAGGATGCTGTTGGNAAGGATGCTGTGAGAGACTGTGTCAGATGCCTTAGTGAAGCCAAGACAGACCACAGCCACTGCTCTGCCATCATCCATCCACCTGGTTACGCCCTCATCAAAGGCTATCAGGTTGGTCAAGCATGACCTCCTCTTGGTGAAGCCATGCTGACTGTCCCTAATGACCCCCCTGTCCTTGATGTGTATGGAGACAGCCTTTAGGACAAATTGTTCCATCACCTTTCCTGGGATGGAGGTGAGGCTGACCAGTCTATAGTTACCCAGATCTTCCTTCTTTCCCTTTTTAAAGGTTGGGGTAACATTTGCTCTCCTCCAGTCCCTAGACACCTCTCCTGATCCCCAGGACTGGATGATGGAGAGCGGCCTAGCAATGACTTCCACCATCTCCCTTAGCACACGCGGGTGCATCCCATCTGGGCCCATGGATTTGTGTCCATCCAGTTTGCTCAGCTGATCCCTAGCCCAGTCCTCATCAACCAGGGCCGGCTCCTCTCTTGCCTCCACTTCCTCTGGAGCCTCAGCAGTCTGGCTGCCCTGAGGGTAACGCTGCTGTGTGCCCCGCAAGCCCAGCCATGCTGCGTGTTAGGAAGCAAAGGTGAGGAGCTAAGGACACCAAAGGTCATCTGCTCCCCTAAACTCTTCAGCTTTTGAAACCATTTGAGAGGAAAAATGCTAAAGTCTGTGGGCTCCCCCGGCAGTTTCACAGTGCTCACCTCGTGCAGGAACTCACAGATGCATTTTGCTCTGTGCCCCTTGTTGACAAGGGGAAGCGAAAGCTGTCTCCAGAATGGACTGGATCTTGCTGGCTTGCAAGGCAGTGGGGAAGCTCCAGGAGTGGTGTCTGTGAGAAGCTGCCTGAAGCTTCTCCTGTGTCTGACGGAGCCAGTGCCAGCTGGCTCTACCAAGGTTCTGCTGTTGGCCAACTCTGAGTCCATCAGTGCTGCTGGTTGTGCCCCTGTGATAATGTGAGTGGGGGGAGGAGGGGGTGGGGAGCAACAAAAGATGCAGCAGAGAGAGGACTGAGACTGTCTGAGAGAAACAGCTCTGCAGGGACCAAGGTCAGGGCAGAAGAGGGGAAGCAGGGGCTGTCGGATTTGGGGCAGAGATTCCCTCGCAGCCAGTTCCACCGACAGCAGCCTGTCACCCTGCAGCCCGTGGAGGTTAATGGTGGAGCAGATGGCCACCTGCAGCCCATGGAAGCCCCATGGCAGAGCATCCAGGTGGATACACCTGGAGGCTGTGACTCCAGGGGAACCCCATGCTGGAGAAGGCTCCTGCCAGGACTTGTGCACCTGTAAGAGAGAGGAGTCCATACTGGAGCAGGTTTGCTGGCAGGACTTGTGAGCCCAGGAGGGACCCACGCTGGAGCTGTTCATGAAGAACGGCAGCCTGTGGGACAGACCTGCTGTGGACTAGTGCAGGGAGGACTGGCTACCATAGGAAAGACCCCCTGGTGGAGCAGAGGAGCAGCAGAAACACCCTGCTGCGGACTGACGGCAATTCCTGTTCCCTGTGCCCCTGCACTGCTCTGCAGGGAGGAGGTGGAGGGATGAGGAGTGAAGAAGAGCCCAGAAGAAAGGAGGGCTGGGGGAAGGGGCTTCAAGATTCGGGTCTGTTTGCTCATTGCCCTGCTCTCATTTGGTTGGCAACAATCAAATGACCCCAAAGTTGGGTCTGTTTTGCCTGTGACAGAACTGGCAGGTGGCCCTGACCCACCACGAGCCTTTCACTGTGTTTCCTCTTCCCTGCCCAGTCGAGGAGTGACAGACCAGCTCCTGATGGGCAGGGGGTGTCTAGCCAGCCAACCCACCACTTGGAACTGCTGCACTGCTCTGCCCTGGTGAGACCTCACCTGGAGCATTGTGTCCAGTTCTGGAGCCCCCAGCGCAAGAAGGATGTGGACCTGCTGCAGCGTGTCCAGAGGAGGGCAATGAAAGTCATCAGAGGGCTGGAGCACCTCGTTTGAAGACAGGCTGAGAGAACCTTATGGTGACCTTCCAACAGCTGAAAGGGGCCTGCAGGAAGGTCTGGGGAAGGACTGTTCCCAAGGGCAGGGAATGACAGGACACCGTGAGACTGGTGAGGGCCTGGAATGGGTTGCCCAGGGAGGTGGTTGGGGCCCCATCCCTGGAGGTGTTTAAGGCCAGGCTGGATGGGGCTCTGGCCAGCTCGGTCTAGGGTGGGGTGTCCCTGCCCATGGCAGGGGGTTGGAACTGGATGATCCTGTGGTCCCTTCCAACCCTGAGTGATTCTGACTCCATAACTTCTCCAGTGAAGTGATCCTGCTGTGGCACGGGGATTGGACTGGGTGATCTTTTGGGGTCCCTCCCAATCCCTGATGATTCTATGAATGTTTTTCAGATGGAAAAGGGTTGGACAGTAGGAAAAAGTCCTTTAACGTGAGGGTGGTGGATTGCTGGAACAGGCTGCCTAGAGAGGTGGTGGAGGCCCCATCCCTGGAGACATTCAAGGTCAGGCTTGATGGGGCAATTTGGTCTAGTGAGCGATGTCCCTGTTTGTTATAGGGGAGTTGGACTAGGTGGCCTTTGGATGTCCCTTCCAACCCAGCACCTTCTCTGATTCTATGACCTTCCTTCTTGTTTGATGGCCTCAACTCCAACGCGACAATTGCAGGGACACACAGAGGCTGCCCGCAGCCGACACTTCCTGAGGGCAGCGCTTCAGGCTGCTCCCAGTGGCACTGGTTTTCTGTGAAGAGCATCCCCCCCCCTGAGAACGAGCCAGGCGGGTTCTGGCTCTGCCCTGGTGGTTGTGCTGTGGCTGTAACTCACAACTGGCTCGTCCTTGCCAGCCAGAACGAGCCACGGAGCTGGAATTAGCGACTGTTCCTTTCCACACAGAACAAACCGTGGTGTGCCGTGTCCTGCCCGGGAGCAGGGGCGCCCACCCGCCGGTGCCAGGAAGCTTTTCAACAGCTCATGGCTTGCAAGAGACACTTGACTGGCCCAGCACTGGCCACAGCAAGTGAGGAGTCCAACGTCATTCTCGGCCACTGGGGCCACTTGCAGATCAGTGGTTGGGGGCTCTGGCTGTGATGCTACATTCACAAGCCAAAAGATAAGTGGAGGGGGTTGCTTTGTTTTCCTGAGACACGATGAACCCGCTGGCTGCCCCTGCCCTCGTGTATGTTGTCTCTCTGTGAAGTGCAGTCACCTCCAGAGCCCCTTGGGCACATCCTGGCGCTTGCCCGTGGACTCTCTTTCCAAGAGCGCTGACTGCAAGTGTGTAGGTGGCTCAGTGGTCTTCAGCTCCATCACTCACTCGCTGGTAGTGGAAGGAGCAGCCCTCTGGGAACGCGGATGGCTGGAGTTCGTGTCCGTTTCAAAACCAGGCAACCTCCAAATTCCTGGAGATGCTCCCTGATGATGGCTTTGGCAGGGTGTGTGCTCTCGGGACGGGGTTACCAGGTGTTGGAAGTGGCTTCAGATGTTCGTTCTTCCACCTCCCCATCCCTGGCCAGGCACATCTCACACACTTCATCCTGTGGCAGGCACTTCCATGCAGACTCTTTCACCACTGTTGTGTCCACTCCACTGGAAAGCAGCCTCAGTGGGAGCTGACCCCCAAGGCAGTTCAGGGACATGATCCCCAAAATAATACGCTTCCTACACGAAAGGGACAGGCTCAGGGAAACCACTGCTGGACGCGCACAGGGTGTGACCCCATCCCACTCCGAGGTGTCAGGCCGTCCGGCATTTCCACTTTCCACATGAAAGCTTTAGCCGTTGTCGGTCTCCAGTGGAAAAGACCTTCAGATCTTTCCCAAGGGGACAGAAAGACTCTTCCCTTCCCCTTCTCCCCAAAAAGCAGTAACGATGACCGGAATCGAGGGTAGGGTAGCTGCTCTGTTGGCTTTTCCAAAACACACCACAATCTTCAGCGTGGCCAATCCACTCGAAAAGCACTTCCTGCGCTCTCCAACGTAGGAAGACTTTTAAAAACTGCCACGTGTGTAGGTGGGCTGGAGGTTACTGAGGCTGCTGTGAGTCCTGTTGTGTCGCTAACACATCGGCTAACGCACCGCGTTCCACAAGGGCGGCTGGGACGCGCACGGAACGCCACAAGACTGGCCTTTGGAGAAGACACTGGCTTAGGCAAGAATTCAGAACACGCGTGTCAAGGGCACTAACAAAGTGGTGGTTGATGCTGGGAACTCGGGGACCTGGAAATCCACGAGGAGTTTTGTTTGACGGTGAGGAAACCAGGTGCTGACACGAGGATCAACGTGTCAGTCAGTGAACGAGCTGCAGCGAGGTGGCAGCCGTGGTGGCATCGTGTGCAGTTCTCCTTCAGTCCTATCACTGTGTTTGTCTGGAAGCTCTGATGGGGGAGTCCAGGATTAACTCCTGGCAACAAGACTCTGCAATGCCTGGGTGGAAGACACCTTTACTACATGGACCTGCGTGTTCGGCTGACAGAAGGAACGTGAAGAGCAGACCTCCTGTTCCAGAAGTGACTTCACAGCTGAAAAGTCTCACACGCCAACTTAGCGCTTGCTTGGTGACGTCCCTGAGGCCACACGTGCACAGGCCAGCATCAGAAACCAGGGTACAGGGAAGTGCCACAAGGAGTGTCTAGAAGGATAGGAGCCCTTTCGGGAAAAGCAAGTTGACTGGTGTGCAGGAGCGAACGATCCTCCCGGAGGGAAGGCACGGAGGAGGCAAGGAGAGATTTGCCAGGCGGAGAAAAGAGGGACAGGCTGAGCTGCTGATGTTCACATTCATTCACAGAGGGACCTAACAGTTGGTGTTTCGAGGGATGGAGCGTGTGACTCACAGGAAGGCTTCCTAAGGCCTGGAGGATGTTCTGTAGGTGAGCAAACGCAGAGCTGGCCCACGGCTGGCACACTGGAACAGCAGCTGGTGGATTCCAGGAGCAGCCAGCACGGAAGTGTCCGCATGGCTGCAAGTGGCAGGCACCAGTGAAAATCAAAATGTCACCTCCAAGTTGGGCCAGTCTGCTGTAGGATCCCACCCAGGACTCTTTAAATCATGGCAAAGGTTCCTGTTGGCTTCGGTCTGAACTCACCTGCGCCCCGACCTTAGCCAAAGCCCAGCTCCAAAGCAGGCAGCCTCCAGGCATGGCTCCACACAGAAGCGGCCAGGATGGGATGACACTGCATTATGGCCACGAGGTTTTGCTCAGGATCAGTGTTTCTGGGTTAGTGTCAGGCCATTAGGTTTGAAGTTAGGATCAAGGACTATGGTTGTGGTTGGGGGTTAGAGTTCACTTTTAGGGTTATTAGTTTAGGGTTTAAACTCAGAAGTTTGTTTGAGGGTTAAGGTTAGGTTTAGGACTTGGGGCGATGTTTACGATGACACAGTTAGAGGGTTAGGGATTAGCTTTAGGTGGTGAAGTTTATTACTCATGTTCAGGCACAGGGCTTTGGGTCAAGCCTAGGGGTTAGGGTCAGGGTTATTTGTTACAGTTCATGTTAATGTTTAGGGTTAAGTCTTGTGGTTAGTGTCAGGGGGTTCAGACTTAGTGTTCATGATCAGGGGCTAGTTAAATACTATTAGAGGGCAGAGTTAGCTTTAAGAGTCCCTGTTCATTCTACTGCCAAGGCTAGTGTTGGCATTTAGGGCTAAGATTAGCTCCAGCAGTTGCATTTAGGGTCAGGGTTAGGGTTAGGGCTAGAGTTGTTCAGGGTGAGGTAGTGTTCAGGGTTAGGAAGCTGGCTTGGTCTCTTCTCGACAGAGCACATGAGCTAATGAATCACAAGACACGTAAGGGCCGCGTTTGCCTCTCAGCTCCAGCAGGCAGCTCGCCGCTGTCCCACGCGCCGCTGTCCCACGCGCCGTGCCCAGGCGCCGTGGGCGAGCTGCTGCCCACAGGGACAGCATTTTCCAGCAGAGCTGACCCAGCTGTGCTGCAGATTCTCTCTGACGTACGAGATGCTTTAGTGTAAGGTGGAATTGTCATTGAAGACCCCTGGGTTGGAGAAGCCAGTCAGACAGGCGAGTTATACAAATGCAGGAGGAATTACTGGTACTTTGGAAGACAGAGCCGGTGAGCAGAGGGAGAGCAGGGCCAGTGAGCAGATGCAGGTCCTGACACAAACGAGCGAACCGCGTCGCTCACGCGGTTCTTGGGAAGCCGTTCGTAAAGCTAGAAAGAAGAAGATGCACAAACAGCAGTGTGGAAGAGAGGCCACAGAAGAAATGAGAAGCTGTGAGGTCTAGTGACAGTCTGGGGCCTGGATGCCGCCTGTAGGAGGAACAGATGCCAGTCACAGCAGCTAGCACTGGTGAGTGCATCCCACATCATGCCAGTCGGGCTGCACCCTGCCCTCCTCGGCATGTGACAACACACAGGGTCTGACTTAGGTCACAACTAACAGGAAAAAGCACAAATGCACACACAGGTTCTTTGAGAAACCCCACAGAAAGCACAAGCCATCTGACAGAAGAGAGTGGTGTTTAGTGCAGGAAGAGGAGCAAGGTGGGGATGCCCTAAAGGTGGCCAAATGGACATTGTACAGAGCTTGGGGCATGGAACAAGCTCTGACCTGGTGCGTGTTTCCCAGAGCTAATAAAGAACGCGCTGTGTTTTGATCCTAGAACGATGCTCTAGGATGTAAGTAGTAATTAAACAAGAACTAAAAAACAACAACAGCAAAGTGACTTAGTAATTGCTCTGGTCATCCCAGCTGAGTTCACAGTTCTCTGACCTGAGCTGCTAGTGCAAGGAAGTCGTCTTGTGGTTTCACGTAGGAGCAGCAAAGTCGATGGTCTGTGAGACGCTGGGACTTGAGACTGCTGCTGTATCTGTGTCCAATCACTAGAGTTCAACGAAAGAAAGAGGCTGGCAGAGCAGAAGGCTCTGGGGCCTGTAATTCATCACAGCACTTGAACTGTGACTCAGGATCTCTGAAGATGCAGCAGAAATGATAACAATGCAGCTTTAGCTGCTGCAGTGCAGAGAGAAGTGGCCTGGGCAGAAGATCAGGGTGTGCAAGTCTGTCTACAGCACGTGACACCAAGAGATGACAAGCACTGCCATTTATAGCTTAACACAGCCCAGTGGTCAAAGATCCAGTGGCAAAGCCCAAGCCCCTGTGAGTGCCCACCGTATTCTAGGCAGCTATGCTCATCGTTCCTGCAGCACTTGTCCTTGCTGCAAGGGCTTCGCACGACAATTCTTCTGCCCTCCTGCAAGCCAGCACGAAGGAACAAAACCCAGCTTCCCAGGGTACAGGGGGGAGACTGGCCACAGAGCCCTCCCACAACGCCAAGGGGGTGGCAAACAGAAGGGACCCCTTCGTGGCCATCTCTGGATGCGTCTGGAGGAAGCGCTGTCCTCCTGCCTCCAGAGCAACTGGGAGCTGGGCGTGGAGACGCTCTTGTCTCATGACCAGAGGGCACTGCCAAAGCAAGTCCTTGAGGGCAGGGCCAATTCAGTGTGTGAACAGAAGCTGCAATTATTAGGGACAGATGGAAAAGCAAGAACAACCCGCCCGCTTGGCACATGGGGACAGGCAAGAGGGTCCACTGAAGGGAGGGGTGTCTCTCAAGACGAGGCAGTCCCAGCAACTACCGCTTCCAGCACCCATCCGTGTTTTCCTCACTCCCCAGGGAATGCCTCAGCCTGGAACTCAACAAGGTTAGGGGCACGTGAGCCTCACCCTCATCTCCCTCACGGCATCAAGTCTTGGCAGTCTCAGACACGGGGAATGCAGCCAGTCACTGGCCAGGCTCTTCAGAGGCTACGCGTAGAAAAGGCAGCTCTTGACTCAGCGCTTTAAGTCTCAGGACTCCTTCCTCCAAATCGATGCAGCACTAAAGAAGGGGAGAGCCAGTTACTTGCCAGACACTTTGGCTAGCAACCCTCACTGTGACGGGGGAAGAGCTGCGTAACCAGCAAACGACCCCACTTTGTGCTCGTAGAGACCCTGCAGTTCCCCCCACCCGGCCCCTCATGCTGCCTTGTTGCTTCTGTTCCCTTCAATGAATTCCTCTGCACATCCTTCCCAGGGCCACTTCCTTCTTCCTGTGACTCCTGCTGAGGTCATGTCTTCATACCCAACGCTCATCGCGCTTTATGGGTCTGACATGCAGCTAGGGGCATTCGACAGGCAGAAGGGGGCTGGCTGCAGCCACATTCTGAGGCAGCCAGGAGCCAGGCTCCACACTGCACTAACCCTGAGCTGAGCTGAGCTGACAAAAGGAGAGGACTCCTTCCACTCGTGTTCACCTAGTGTTGGCCAGTTGATAGAATTTTACAGCCCGTTTTGGCTCAAAGCAGGGGCAGAGCTTGTTCACATCTGCATCCAGAAGGCAACGCTGCTGTAACTGATGACACAGCCTGTGCCCTCACTTGTGTCCTCTCCAGTTTCCTCCTCCTACTTGCAACTGGAATGGTCAGGAATACAAAGTGGAGATGTGACCGTATCCTGTCAAAATTCCTAGAAGGGAATCGGCGACTCGGAGCGCACCGCAGGCAGCAAGGCAGCTGTGCCACCAAGCCTTGCAGGTGACACCCTGGAACAACTGGACACGAGCATTGCTGATGCTTACGGCCCCCACATCTGGGAGAACTTCCTGAGCAGAGCCCTGCAAAGAGCCAAAAGCTGTTACTGACCTTGAGAGACAGCAGAGTCTGAAGACCAATGCAGAACTCCAGCGCTTCATCATCTGCGAAGAGAGAAGAGACAGCGCGGGTTTAAAGCCACACACACTGCACCTCCAAGACAGTGTCCTTCCTGTAAAAGGATGTGGAACAGGAGAGCATCTGCTTCACCAGATTCTGGCTACAGTCCACCCAGTACAAAGTAAGTGGCAACAAGGAAGTCCTCAAATGAAACACTGAAAAATTAACAAGCAGGTAGCAACAGTGCCAAAACCACAACCCAGTGCTCTTCTGCTGCTGGCTGATGATCCATCAAAGAGCCTGTTTGGGCACAGCCCCACAGAGGGTCAAAACTGACTTTGTGGGTGACATGAGGAAGGAACAATCGTGAGCATCGTGAGATACTTCATAGAGTCACAGTATTGGGTTGGAAGGGACCTCCACAGCTCATCTAGTCCACCCCTCCTGCAACAAGCAGGGACATCACTCACTAGCCCAGATTGCTCAGAGCCCCATTAAGCCTGGCCTTAAATGTCCCCAGGGATGGGGCCTCCACCACCTCTCTGGGCAGCCTGCTCCAGTGATCTGCCACCCTCCCATTAAAGGACTGTTTCCCGATGTCTAACCTAGACCTACACTTTTCCAGCTTAAAACCATGACCCCTCGTCCCAATCTGTTTGAAACTTACTATGAGATATGAGAAGGCACTCGTGGGATCCTATAAAACTTACTGTGGCCTGTGTAGGGGAAAGGACAAAGGCAGAGGAAGTCAAGCAGCAAGAAGGATCTGAGAGGAGCAAGCAGAACGAAAAGGAACATGCAAGCACATGCCAGCAGGCTGTTGGCCAGTCCACTTGTCTGACTGAGCCCTTGCACCCGACGGTCACAATCTATCCAAACTTCTTATTAAGTGATTTAATCAAATCAGAGCATCCTAGGATGGCTTAGGTTGGAAGGGACCTCAAAGATCATCTCGTTCCAACCCCACTGCCATAGGCAGGGACACCTCTTACTAGACCAGAGCCCCATTCGGCCTGGTCCTGAACAGCTTCAGGGAGGGGGCATCCACAGTCCCAGTGCCTCACCACCTCCACAGGAAGAGCTAATCTTCCCAAGACCTAATCTAAATCTACCCTCTTTTAGCTTGAGACCTGTCCCTCTTGTCCTATCACTGAAGCCCCTTGTAAAAAGTCCCTCTCCGGCCTTCCTGGGGAAGACTGCTATGAAGTGTCCTTGGAGCCTTCTCTTCTGCAGGGTGAACAGCCCCAACTCCCTCAGCCTGTCCTCACAGGAGAAGCTCTCCAGCCCTCTGATCAGTCTCATGGCCCTCTTCTGGACTCATTCCAAGAGGTCCACTTCCTTCTTGTATTGAAGACTCCAGAACTGGGCCCCAAATGAGGGCTCCCAAGAGCACAGCAGAGGGGGAGAATCACCTCCCTTGACCTGCTGATGACACCTTCTTAGATACAGTTGGTCTTCTGGGCTGCTGGCTCGTGTTGAGTTTCTCATCTGCCAACACCCCCAAGTCCTTCTCATCAGGGCTGCTCTGAATCCACTGACTATGCAGCAGGTGAATTTGTCCCACCCAGATGTAGACTCTCCAGCTTGTTGACAGGTCATCTTTCTTCTCCTTTTTAAAATTAGGGGTTATATTTCCCCTTTTCCAGTTGGCAGGAACTTCACCAGACTGACATGTCTTCTCAGATGTGATGGACAATGGCCTAGCACCTTCATCCACCAGTTCCCTCAGGACCCGTGGGTGTACCTCATCAGGTCCCACAGACTTGTGCACCTTCAGGTTCTTTCTATAGTCGTGAACCTGATCTGTCCTCACCACGGGCAGCGCTTCCTTCTCGCTGTTCCAGTCTTTGACTTCTGTGCCCTGCTCAGCACGGTCTGATGCTTCCTGGGGAAGAGTGAGGCAAGAAAGCTCTTGAACACCTCAGCCATCCCCCTGTCCTGGCTAGCCAGGTCACCTGTTTCCTTCCAGAGGTGTCTCCCTGCTTTTCCTTTTTTCACTCTCATGCCTGCAGGTGCTTTTCTTGTGGCCAGATTTCACTCTGTCTGGGCTGTGGCTTCCCTAACCCGATCCCTGGCTGCACGGGCGGTTCCTCTGGTTTTCTTCCTGCGGAACATCTCTCTCCTCCTTGTGACTGCAACGTGTGCTGCAAGGTCCATTCCAGTAACTGGAGAAGGCCTATGGGTCACTGAACTTGTAGGTCCAGGTGCCAGCACCTGGAGAGATCAGCGTGCAAGAGAGCTCTGGGTGCCAGCTCTGTCTAGGGACACCGAGGTCTTCGGTTCATAAGCCAGCAACTGTATGGGACAGGGCACGCGTGTGCCACTAACTGGAAAGACTTGAGTGTGTTTATGCTTCCCCAGTAAATTTAATCGTAGAACCATGGAACGGCTTAGGCTGGAAGGGGCTTAGGGGTCACTCACTCTAATGTCCCTACCACAGGCAGAGATGCCCCTCAACTAGACTTGGCTGTTCAAGGCTTCACCCAACCTGGCCTTGAACATCTCCAGGGAGGGGGCAGCCACAGCCTCTCTTGGCAGTCTATTCCAGTGTCTCTCCACCCTTGTGCTGAAGAACTTCTTCCTAAGATCCAGAGTAAACCTCCTCTCCTGCAGTTTAGAACCATTTCCCCCTGTCCTTTTGCTAGATCCCCTCGTGACAAGTCCCTCTTCAGCCTTTCTGTAGATTCCTCTCAGGCACTGGAAGGCAGCCATAAGGTTCCCTCAGAGTCTTCTCTAGGCTGAACAACCCCAGATGCCTCAGCCTCTGCTCACATAATCCTGTACACTCGTGGTTTCGTAGATGCTACGTAGCAACCTTCAGTCTGGTCTGGACAGCAAGTAGGAGGAAACCTGCATCTGGGCAGACTCAAGGTGAGGGTCTAGGGCCCAGACATGGGTATGACAGACCTAGAGCCTGGGCTCTTCTCTGAAGACGCTGTGACTTATGAATCTGAAGACTGAGGACGTCAACCCTGGTCAGCCAGAGCGGAGGATCAGAACTGGCCTTTGTGAGTGGTTTTGCCAGTGCTGGTCCAGGCACCGCTCGGCGTGTGGCGACTCGTGTCTTCTCTGTGTGTGCCCAAGAGCAACGTGCCTTCAGCCTCGCTGCCGTCCAAACCTGTCACTGAGAACGTGCATTGGACTAGGTGAGAATGAATCCCTGGCTCCTAGAGTCATCCATCTGGATTTCAGTGGTGTAGGAGGAGGAATCCACAGGTGCTGGAGCCTGCAGGAACGTTACGTGCTAGTTCCAGTTCCCTGGATGCACACTTGCCCTGTAACCTGTGGCGGGACTTCAGAGTCTATTTCTAACCACATAAGCAAGGGTGGAGTGTGCACAGGGAGGAGGAAGGCACTGACGCTTCGATTCTGCTCCCTCCAGGCAAACTGGGTTGATGCTCCTGGGATAAACTAACCAATGTTGGCACTAAAACAGAGCCCCGTAATAGCCACGGCCCAGCAGAGGGAAAGCCAAGGAAGAGCGAGAGGGAGCATGGAGGAGGAAGACTAGAAAAGTGGGGAGAACGGACATGAAAAGAGGGAGCAAGGGAGGCCTTGGACAATAGACAGTACTCACTGAAGATGAGGAGGCAGAGAAAAGCAAGAGGGTGAAGCTGGAGGACTAGTAAGGAGAAAGGAGGAAAGAAGTTGCCTTCAGCACATGCACAGCCTGACGTAAACACAGGACACGGCCTTTCTGCTGTTTTCTGTGGGTGCTTCAGTGACTGCTGGCTGGACCTTGTGTCCTACAGCTCCACTCTTCAAAGGGTCCTGCCTTAGGAGGACACCGAGGGAGACTCAGCGCTCTGGGTTTTTCTGGTGTGCTCCCTACAGCAGAGGCAGTGAAGCACTTGGAGAACCACTGTGGGGAGGAAGCTGTGCCCTCTCTCAGTTCCTCTGATGACTTTCATCCAGCCAAAGACACGAGTGCCTAGTCAGTGGACACACGGACACGAGAGGACTAATCACAGAGTGGCTCGGGTTGGAAAGGACCGTAGAGATAAGCTGCTCTAACCTCTCTGCCATCAGCAGGGACACCTCTCAACTAGATTTGGTTGACAAAGAAGTCTGGTTTGTTTTAAGGAAAGTCCATTTCAGAAGCAAATGAGGATTTTTCACGTTCTGTGTTAAGACCAGAAAGCACCTGATTTCTCCCCACTCTCAACATCATCTGTCTTCCCTGTACTCTTCCTGCGCCCTCTGCCTTTGGTTACACTGAGGGTACTCAACGTGCGTCGTGACGTTGGGCAGCAGTGGAGGTGTCTACAGCACCAACCTCATGCCATGCTGTGCTTCTCCCTTGGCAGGGCAAGAGGGACACTGGGAAGCTGGGGTAGAGGAGGGGCTGGCACTCTCACCTACAACCAATGCTGAACACAGCACTGTCTCCTGGCCAAACTGCAATTCCATATGTTCTACTCGGCCAACAACGCTGGGGATGGGAGAAGAGGGGTCTCCACAGTCCATGGCAGACACTTCTTCCAGCCTGTGGGACACAAGAGGTGTTATTGCCTCAAGTGGAGGAAGGGGAGATGAAACAGGGCTTCTCCCTGACGGCAGTACTTCCCGCTCTCATTTGGAACAGCCCAAACGAGGAAGAATCTCTTTCATACAGCACATCTGGAGGCAGATTCCACAAGCAAAAGCATAAGGTGATGTCCAGTTGGGTTCCTCACGGACGAGGCTAAACATCAGCTGGTCAGTTCTGCCCTGCAGCACGCTCAGACGGAGCGCCACAGTCTGGGGTCTGCAGACAACTTGGCCAGTGCCCCCTGTAGCCCACCCCCTTCATCTTCTCCTCAACAGCCACCACGTGCACATGCAAAGCTGCTAGGAGTTATCACTGGGATTGGAGTCACAAATGCCTAGGTCCTTGCCATGGGTTTTAGCCACCCCTCTTTTTCCACTATGCAAAAACTTACCCCAGCTGGTTTAAACAGCTCTTGGAGATGAGATTTGGTAGATACCCCGTGTTAACAGTCGCTTTCAATACCTGACCTTGGCACTAGAAAAAACAACAACAGGTAATTACTGTGGGCTCAAAACTGGCACACCCACTCCTCCATCAGTCCCTCGGAGTTTGCTCAGCAGCACAGCCAAAGATGGGCAGCAGTGTCAGAAGCAGGAGACTCGTCCAAGACAGCGGTGGCCTCCTGAGTGCTCTGCAAACCTCTGCCAAATTCCTCCTTTTAAATTTGCCTGCCTTCCTTTGTATTTGCTTGCCCAGACACTCCTCTGTCGCTAGCGACTTTGGCTTGGCCCAGTTCCAGTCAAGAGATGTGTAGTTGGTGAATCTGCCCAGAAAACCCACACGGCCTTCATCAGCAGAGCAATAACTGACACGACAAGAGCTTCTAGAGCATCTCCTACAGCCCTGGTAGGTTTCCACTCTCCACTTCTTCTGGTGTCACAGGGAACAGCGTTCCAGGGCTAGACGTCTGTTCTCAGTTAAACCACTTCCAGAGGGACAAGTCTGTGGAGGAAGCAGGAACAGCCAGGACAAGCATCTCTGTGAGGAGCTTAAGAGCTTGAATTCAAGGCAGCTCCCAAGACAACTGACACATTCAAGAGACTCCTGAATTCAAGAAGCAACTTAAGCAAGAGGTGTGTATTTTGTGAGGGGCTTATATCAAGTTTCTAGAGACCTGTTTAGGGACATACAACATGAGCACTACAGCTACACTACTCACAGCCAATGTCATCTAGCAAAGGGAGAGACTGGACACCCTGCAGCCAAGTCATCTCTGCGTGCTGTCACTGGAAAAAGCCCCAGTGCCTTGCCCACTGCATTTCTTCACCCCTTTGCACTTGGAAAGGAACAGGAGATGTGGGTGCCATCTGTCTTCTGGCCCCTCTGCACAGGCTAGAGGTGCTGAAGTAATAGCAGGTCTCATACATAGCAGAGGTCAAAAAAAAAAGGGTCATCAAGGACATCAGGAAGAGTTACGTCCAGGAAAAAAAAGGAGGAGCAGGACCTACTAAAGGAGCTGGAAGAGACAGTAATTGTCATCTACAAATGATGGCTTGCACCTACCTACAGTGCCCACCCATGCCCATTCTTGACAGCCTACTTCCTCAAGGCTCTGTCTTGCACAAGACCCAAAAAATCCTACAAGCACAAGATTTCCCTCTTGGGAGGCTCCTTTGCATCCTGCTACAATCTGTACTTCCCCTGTGATTCCTTCTCCTCAATCCACGAGCCGCTCAGAAGCAGCAACAGACAGGTCCTCCACCCTTGTGCACATTTCTGAGAAGCCTGGATGTCTTGAACACCTTAAGCAGACCAGTGTGACCAGCACCACTACCTTCCAGGAAATGTCTCAGCTTCCTGAGGTCTTAACTAAATCTCTTTAGAGTGATGACATGGGCTCATCCTCACAGGGAGCTGCAATCAGGATTCGCACGCTGTCCTGCGAAGAGGAAGGATAAACTGCCTCCTCTGAGAAACCCTGGATTGCTGCAAACAGACACAGCACCAACAAGCAGCTGAAGTGCTAACTGCAGTCAGCGCAGCCTCCGATGGAAACTGCAAGTCTGTTGTGGCTTGGCTGTCTTGAGAATCACAGAATTCTTGAGGCTGGAAAGACCTCGGAGACCACCAAGCCCAGCCTAAGACCTGACATCAGCACAATCAGCCAGACCAAGGCGCTAAGTGCCACATCCAGTCTTTCCTTGAACACCTCCAGGGATGGGGACTCCACCACCCCTCCCAGGCAGTCCATTCCAATGTCTGATCACCCTTTCCCCGAGGAAGTGCTTCCTAATATCAAACCTAACCCTCCCAAGGCACAGCTCCAGGCCCTGCCCTCTCGTCCTAGCACTAGTTAATTGGGAGAAGAGCCTGACCCCCACTTGACTACAGGGTGATAAGGTGCCCCCTGAGTCTCCTCTTCCCCAGGCTAAACATGCCCAGCTCCCTCAGCCTCTCCTCATCAGACTTTCCCTCATCACCAGCCTCACTGCTCCTCTGGACCCACTCCAGCACCTCAATCTCTTTCTTGAAGTGAGTGGCCCCCAGTACTCACAGTGAGGCCTCATCAGTGCTAAACACAGGGGGAGAATTATATCCTTAGTCCTGCTGGCCACACTATGCCTGGCACAAGCCAGGAACTGCCCTTGGTCTAGACCAGCCTAAACGGTGCGTGCGCTACGTCAGTGCAGAGGATGCCATCACTCTGCCCCTTTTGGAACACCGCATTCCCGGAAGAGCCACCTGACTGGGAAGCCCTCAAGAACCACAAGGCCACTGGAGCTGGAGGGCCTGCCCGTGTCGCTTCAGCGGGTTCACCAAGAATCCTGCAAGACCCAGACACGTGTGTATGATGTGCACTTGAGCAACAGCTGTCGTGCCAGAAGGACGAGCATTCGCCACCCAGGAACAAGCGCTCAAGCAGCAGTTACACAGATGTGCACAGATGCCTGTTCCCAGCAGCTCTTGAGGCGGTTAAGCTTTTGCTTCTTCAGCCTGAAAGACCTTGTCCTATTCATCAAGAACCACGTCCACTTAACCAACAGTCCTACGGGACCGGAGACACTCGTGACTCCTTAGCAATACCCAGGAGAGGCACATCACAGTATCACAGTAATGGTAAAGTTGGAAAAGATCTTGAAGATCATCCAGTCCAACCTAAATCCAAATAAACCCAGTAATCCTAACATCTGACATCTGGCTCATCATGCTGAATACTTTAGGAAAGCCCAAAACAAGAGACATCTCACACGCTTCTGGCTGCCAGCGCTGCGCCTTCCCCAACAGATTACGTGCTCCTCGCAGTCTCAGCCACACTGGCACCTACATTCCATCCAAGGCTGCTCTTTGACATCTGATGTGGAAATTGCCACACAACTACGATGCCACAGGCTGGGAGAGCACAGAGTTTAACTGACTCAATACCAGCTGCAAGATTCATGAAACACTCAGACCACAGAGGACACAGCCCCCAGTAGCCAGTAGCCAGCCCTCTTCTCAGCTCTTTGGACACTGGCGCAGGAATGTTCTCGCCGTGCTCTGCCGAATGACCGGCCCTGTGTCCCCGTGGAGCAGCTTGCGCTGCCGCTCCATGGTAACAGATCACACTTGGCAGAGCTGGCAGGAGATGCAGCTGAGCTGCTGCCTGTTCCCAGAACGCACACCCGCTCTCCCTGCATGTGCACCTCCTACCTCCTGCTCTAAGCAAGTGAGGGAGCACGCTACAGACTCACAGAGCTGCAAAGAAGACTTTGTTTAGAAGATCCTGGCTTTGACACTAGTGCTGCACAGTCAAGAACAACCACTGCCACCAGGCTGCCTCGCAGGTCAAGTTTAAACATTCAAGACCTAGTGCCAGCTCATAGATGCCCTCAAGGCCAACCCTCAAGGCCTCACCTTCCAACAACAGCTGCTTGTGGCAAAAGCTGCTATTACAAAGGCCAAGGCTGGAGTCCACTTCCTAGAGAGAAAGCTGCCTGGAAACCTCCTGGACCCATAGTCCAAACTTGCTGACAGTGCACCCTAATCCCTCATCCAAGTCATCAATGAATAGATTGAACAGGACCAGTCCCAGCACCGATCCCTGGGGCACTCCACTAGATACAGGCCCCCAACTAGACTCTGTCCCACTGACCCCCAGTCTCTGACTTCTACCCTGCAGCCAGTTCATCATCCACCTCCCTACCCAATCATCCAGACCACACTGCCTCAGTTTGGCTGTGAGGATGCTGTGGGAGACTGTGTCAAATGCCTGAGTAAAGTCAAGACAGACCACATCCACTGCTCTGCCATCATCTACCCACTTGGTTTTGCCCTCATCAAAGGCTATCAGGTTGGTCAAGTACGACTTTCCCTTTGGTGAAGCCATGCTGACTGTCCCTAATGACCCTCCTGTCCTTGATGTGTCTGGAGACAACATCTCTAGGACAAATTGTTCCATCACCTTTCCTGGGATGGAGGTGAGGCTGACAGGTCTATAGTTACCTGGGTCCTCNCTCTTGCAAGGTTTAATTCCAAGGAGGCCTTGGCTTTCCTAGTTGCATCCCTGCATTCTCTCACCAGAGCCTTATAATCATCCCAAGTGGCCATCCCCTCCTTCCATGACCCATAGGCTTTCCTGTTCTCCTTCAGTTTGCCCAGCAGCTCCCTGTTTAACCACGCAGGTCTTCTGGCTCCCTTCCTTGTTTCCTGTTGGAATGCTCTTTTCTTGTGCTTGAAGAAAGTGATCTTTGAATGTTAACCTTGAGCCCCTTTACCTGCCAGTACTCTGTCCCATGGGATTTCCCCTAGCAATTGCTTGGAAAGGCCAAAGCTGGTCCTCCTGAAGTCCAGGTGTGATTCTGCTAGCTATTCTGTTCCTACCACATGAGACCCTGAACTCCAGACCCTCCTTGTTGGTGAGGACAAGGTCCATTAGTGGCTCCTCTCCTAGTGGGCTCCTCCACCATTTGTATCAGGAAATTGTCACCAATGCACTGGAGGAACCTCCTGGACTGTGGGTGGCTGGTTGAGTGGGTCTTCCAGCAAATATCAGGGTAGTTAAAATCCCCCATGAGAACCAGGGCCTGTAGCTGTGAGGCTGCTGTCAGCTGCCTGTAGAAGACCTCATCAACTTCCTTGTTCTGATCTGGTAGCCTGTAATAGACACCCACAACAGGGTCACCCATGCCAGCCTGCCCCTTAATCTGCACCCACTAAGTCTCAACTCTCTCTTCTTCTGCCCCTGGAAGGAACTGAATACATTCCAGCTGCTCTCTCACTTAGAGAGGAACTCCTCCACCCCTCCTTGCTGACCTGTCCCTCCAGGTCTCAGTAACTGCCACCAGATCATAATCACCTGACTGGACACAGATTTCTAGCTCCTCCTGTGTATTCCCCGTGCTGCGTGCATTGGCTTTAGGACCAGTCCAACTTGAGATGCATGGGTTGAGATGTTGGCCTTGGTGTGATAATAAACCCAAACCATGTCACTAGGCAGATTCTCAGGTTGTGTTTCAGAGCAGGCTTGGAAAGTTCCAAGTTAGGAACTTGCTAGGCTACAACACTTCGCCTAATTCAGTGGTGAGCAGCCCAGCTCCAGCAGCCGCACAAAACCAATCCACCTTCCAATTACAGCACTAACCAGCTGCCCAGAAAACACACTGGGGAGAGCCTTTGGTCCAGCACAACACAAATACAACGTGGATTAGGTAAGAAGTGCACAGATGATGAGCACTGCAGGCCTTCTTGGACTCGGAGGACTTTTAATCTCATTACCTGCTCTCATGCCTGCCCAAGTGTTTTCACTGTGCCTCCGTTAGTCTTTATCTCAATGTCAATTATGGGCATTTCCAAGAAAGAGAAAGAAGGGGGGAGAATCGATGAGCATCACCACTCATAAAGATTTTGTTTCCCAAAATGTCAGCTCCAAAGTCCTGAATCTGCTCTAACCACCATGGTTACAGTACCAGGTTGCTTTGGCACCGAAGCAAAGCAGCCTTGGACAGCAGCAAAATCCTTCAGCAGCTGTTCCTCAGTCAACGAGAGACAAGCCCCACCACAGAAAATATCAGCTTGATCTTGTGACACCAGCCATAACAAGCTTTCCAAAGTGCTCTGCAAGAACTGCCACAAGAACAGTTCTGCTGAAGAACCTGTGAGCAACACACCTGAGGAAGCAGGGCAGTGGGTGACTCTGCAGTACAACCATTATGGACTGGGTCTGCCTGTGGCCTCTGAACTTTAAGAAGGCCTTAGGCACAGGGCAACTATAACCTGTTAGAGTGAAAACACACGGTGCCTGAACCCTCCCGTGTGACCACAAGCCATCCAGCTTTCTTTCCTTGTCCAGTTCAGTTCCCAGTCAGGTGATGCCTTCATCACTGCTTTGACACTTTCAGCACATTCGGCTGATACTGGTTCTGAACATTTCAGGCCACGTTCTTGCGATAAGTGATTGTGCCAACTAAATTTTCAGAAGCACACGTGTTCTTCCTGAGAGTGTGGGTGCCGCACTCTAACACGCGAGATGTTCTCCCGAACAGAGAACTGACAGACACCCCGTTTGAAAGTGGACTTTGTACCCCAGGTCTGTGTCTGGGCGAGTTCTGTATCTGCATGTCACAGAACAGAGCTCACCTCTTCCGCGGAGCACAGCCTCTGGACGTGCTTGCTTACCTGCAGGAGCCAGAGAGGACTGTGCTCTGCTGTACAGGAGGATATCAGAAGGGAGCTAAAAATGCTGCTTCTCTCAAGAAACACAAGTGTGCTGATTCAGAGAAGGGCTAACTGGTTTCTTAGACACCTGGTGGAATCAGACCATGCTGGATCCAGTAAGGGTCAATCAGCAAGGCACGCCTGCTTCAAAGTGATAAGAGCAGTCTTTTCTTCTGTTTGCAGGCATGGGGTGCCTCATGTCACGGGAGAGCTGGGCTCCAGAAGATGTGATTAAGGTGGTTTATCTTCAAACACAGGCAACCAGGATGCGTGTGACAGAAAGCCCCTGTCTGTTGGAAGAACTGAATCCAAACCCTTGGAGAGGTGATGGAGGAAATCTACTCTGTCTGGCTGCAAATGGCTTTCAACTAATGATAGTGTTGCCCTTGGGATTGGGGCAGCTGGAACTCCCTGAGCACTCGCTAGCACTGTGGAACGAGCAGCACTGTGTTGTTGCCTTACCTGGCACTGTATCAGCAGGGGCGAGGTCTCTTTTCTCCTGTCCTCTCTCTTTTCCACCTTTTCATCCTGGTCCTTTGCCAGTGGCGACTGCATCCTGGTCTCTCCCCGCAGCTTGCTGAGATTGCCCTCCAAGAGGCGCCGCTGGACCACACTGTGTGGCTGCTGTCTCCACCACAAAGAAAGAGAAATCTCAGCTAAGGAGGGAGCAAAGGACAAGGGCATTTGCTAGAGCAGGGAAGCACATTGCAAATGCTTGACCAAACCCATCACCCAGATGAAAACCAGACTGACCCCAAAAAACCTGATTGAAATCCCAAGATTTTTTCTGTAGCCACGAAGATGATGCTGGCAGGTTTGTGACTGGAGTGTAATTACTAGAGGAGAAGAGCATGTCTCCACGATCTCCACACCACCTGTCTGTTCCTGCAGTTAAACACCCAGCATTCAGTAACCTCTCACCTGTCCAGGCATTGCACAATGTACTACCTGGTGGCTGTGTGCTGACATTCAGCCAGGCATGCTCACACCTTCTCATGCACGAGAGGGCAGGGGACACAGCATGGAAATTTTATGTGTACAGGCAATTATTTGCAGTGAAGCTGGAAGCTTCCCCTACACAGGGAACTAAAACTGCTTCTAATGTTCTCTGGAGTTTGTTGCTGCTCCCCTCCATCAAAAGTGATGCTACTCTGACACCTTACTAGCTGGGATTCTTCCTAGCTGCAGCTGCGAAGCACTGCCGTGCTCACACACAGAAGGGAGCACCACCAGCCACATGTTTCACGCGTCTCATTCAGGTACTTCATGTACTTCACATTCCCATCTTCTTCTTCTGGGCAGAAGGGAAAAGTGCATTGCAAGGGAAGAAGGACTGTGAGAAAGTTCTTGCGCTGACAGGAAGAAGTCTTGCTTTGGGAGGAACACTCTGTCACCTGCATGATGCTCTAGTGTTTGGCCAGTGTTGATCCAGCACCTCCAGCCCCTACACAGCTACCGAATCAGCTGCCCATGGGAATGTGCTCCAGCAGAGCTCATGGCTTTTAGCTTCCCACACAAATACTACAAAATCAACTTCCCGATGGTATCACGGTTTGATGCCAGATCTTATCAACGTGCAGGCCACACATCTGAGATAGACCAGAACCTGCCAGTGAGCTGGGCTGTACTAACCCTACTGAGTGTGTGCCCCCTCAGACTAGCTTTGTGCTTGGTCAGAGGGCTGAGGCAGGAGAGGTTCATAAACTCCAAGCACACTGACTTGTTGGGTTTGCCCAGTGGACAGGGCAGGAGATCTGTAACTGGCTCTTTGGTTGCTCTCAGCATCGCTTTCTGCAAGGTGCTGGGTCCCTCCTGCTTCTGTTTCCCTGGGGCAAGAATCAGATCGTGCACATGCGGAGGGAGAGATGCTGCAGTGGTTGAAAAAAAATGAGGCAAAACCATCCCTCTGTTCCTGGTTCCACCCCCCTAGCCTCCTGTGCAGACCCATAGCACAGCCAGCCTGTCCTTCTCTCCCGAAATACTCGGAGCACAGTGCCAGCTTGTCTGCCAGCTAACATCTGGGCCACGGGAAAAGGGCAGCGACTGACAGCAGGTCTCCAGATTCCCATCCTCCCCCCCGTCTCCGCTCACAGTCTGGCATAAAAAGGACCTTTCCCTCTCCCTGCAACCTTTCCCACAGAAAGACTGGGCCCTTTGCAGCTGCCACCTCTGTCCCCTTCTTGTCACTCGGGCTGGGAAGAAGCCAAGCACTGGTGGGGAGCAGCTGAACTTTGAGACTGTGGAGGCATCTGATGCAAGAGCAGACTCGTGGGGCCCTCTCTGTCTTCTGTCTCTGCAGTGGAGAAGGTGAGACCTTTGTCTCTCTTGGGCTGGTAAGAAACAATGAGATGAAGAGGATGGTGAGAGAAGACCTGACAGGAGCTGTGGCCAGCAGCTGGAAAAGAAGCCCTCTCAGGACACTTAGAAGGGTTGGAGCAGGTTCCCAGTGCAGCTCATCTTGTTCAGGCTCTCCCATACGAAATCACAGCGCCTTGTTATGACTAATGAAGTGGTTTGAGTTTGGTGCTTTGATGTCTGGGTGGAGAGAAGCCAGATCTTCATACCTTCACGGTGCTTTCAGAATATTTTAGCTCGTGCAACTAATTATATATTTTGCCATTAAAAAAGTCCCTAAAACAGACAAAGAAGGTCACGATTTTGTTGTCGCGGAGCGGAAAGCGTTGAGATCTCCACCGAAACGTGTCTCTCGTTGCTGAAGACAAGATGAGCCCAGATGCTGCTGGATGTGTTGCATAAGCTGACTGCACACCCAGCACACGCAGACCAGTGGCCACGAGTGCCAGCCTGACTTGGACTGTGAAAAACATCTCCGGGTTTTTTCTGAATTACACGGAGCTGCGATCTCACAGGAAGACATATGGGGCTGGCACGGCCTCTGTCAGTGCAGACGTGCTGTGAGGATTTCATTAACCTCTCAGCACAAGTGCCACAGGACCCTGGGGTGTCCTGCACTCTACATTCAAGGTTAACTCTCCTACACTCCTCAGTGCTGCTTTGTTTTCAGCCCTGCACTCAGCTCCTCCAGGAGAGTGCAGCATCAATCCTGGAAACACAGCAGTGTTGTGCAGGGCTGGAAAAGTGTCTGACAATATCTTGTACCCTTTGCTTGCAGCCCCCAAAACATCTCCGTGCTATTGCAGTGGCCCATCCAGTTGCATGGGCTGATGAATTGCTCCTCTAAACTCTACGGCCTCTGGCTCGTTTCTTGCTTCAAGGTAAACGAGAAACAGCAGTTCCTGACCCCAGGTATGGCCCTACGTGCAGGTGAGCTTTGCACAGGTTCCACGCTCTGTTTTGTGCCTTCTGACACCAGTGCAAGACACTCAAGGAACAAAAGATGTTTCATTCATGATTCTATGATTCACTGCTTTCTTGTTCCACAGTAAAAACACCTCAGACATTCTGCTGTGGCAGGGGGATTGGACTAGATGATGTTTCGAGGTCCCTTCCAATCCCTAATGATTCTATGATTCTCTTATGGACCACACATGCACGACCCAGTGGTTTCAGTTCTTTCCTCACTGTCCACATGTAAGGAAGTCTCCTGTCTAGAAGACTTTGTTTGTTCATGAGAACTGTTTGTTATCATCCAGACAAGAACAAGCATTTGGAACTTCCGAGTTCCATCCTCTGGAGGCTGTGACTGCCGTCTGCGCTGTGCAGGATGCTCCCTGGAGCCCCTGGTTGGCACCACGGCTGTTTTGGGGCATGGTGTGACAGGTGTCAGCTCCAAAGCAAAGGAGTCACACCCATTTCTTTCTGCCTTTGTGGATGGGCTCAGCAAACAGGCACCGAAAGTCTCCAGAGTGGCTCCTCCTTGTTCCCTGCCAGAAGCTGTACCGGGAGGAGACCAGGAGCATGTCTAGCTATTCCCTCCTAAGGAGATGTTTCAGCTGCAGTGCTGCAGGGCATGAAGGGCTAGAGCTAAAATGCCCTTGCTGCCAGCCTTAATGGGTCCCTCAAGGCTCTGGGGTGGCCTGACATCCTACCCTGTAGGAGGAGAGGTCCTGTTCCTCACTCACACCACTCTTACGTGGCTTCCCTCTCGTACTTCAAAGAGCATCTGTGTCCAAGGCCAGAGGGGCACTCAAGAACAGTCCCTGCTCACAGCCATGTGTGTATGTCTGCGAGGCACTGGCAGACCATGAAGGCTCAGGGTGACTTTGAAGAGCCACTCTGGACTCTGCCAAGCCAGGGACTCACAGCAGCAGTGGAGGAGGCTGTAGGTAGGGTGGCAGGAGCAGAAGGGTGAACCAGTTTAAGAATGTGGCACTGACACCTCTTCTGTAGGCAGCAGAGCTGCTGCACCCAAAGGTGTTCTGTTCAGACCCAGTACCTGAGACCCTGCTTGTCCTGCATGAACTACGTGGCCTGCAAAGGGAGCCAGGAGCCAGCTGGAGGAGATAATACATGCATGAGCGTCTGTGGTGTGGCTGTGATGGTCTGAGGATGCCGAGGGAAGCAGGGGCTGCAGGGAGGGTCAGGATCTTTTATGACACCCACCGGCACAGCTGGAATAAACAGTGGTCCTGCCATCACTGGCCAGGCCCAGGCTCTCTTTTGGGCATGTTGTTTATATATATATTGCATCCTCAAGCAGTTAAACTACGCAGCAGGGAGGAGAAAAACTGTCATAGCAGGGGGAGATGAATGGAGTTAGGCCAGAAAGAGATCTCGTGGGAAATGGCTACTGGCCTTGGGGAAATCCCTCCAGACCACAGGCCTCCCAAGCTCCTGGCACAGAGCCCCTCTTCGATACCTCCTGCTCCACATCTCCACAAGCAGACAGCCACAGGCCTCATTCCTGCTACCTCCTCCCCAAAAGTGTGAGTGCTGTCTGCGTGCCTGGCTAGTGGTCCTGCCCTGTACTTGCCCCTCCAGAAATCCTACGAGTAGGAGCAAAGAGAAGAACGCAAAAAGGTTAGACATAAGGTAGAACACAAACCCCTCGGAGCTTCATTAACTTCCTGCTGAGTTCAAGGAGTCTGCTTTTGAGCTGGATCATGCAGAAATCCAGGGGGGACTTCCCGAGATGTCCCACGTGGAAGGATACACGTCAGATGAACATAAACTGGGTGAGTGGGACGCTGGATCCTAGAGCCCAGGTCTGTGTCTGCGAGGGGCTGGATCTCTATGGAGATGTACAGGAACACTGATGCAAACCAATGTGTGATTCGTTCCTTCCCCTCACCCTGACCTGCTTCTAGATGATGCTGAAGTTTCATCTTTGCCGAACCCACGACTTTTCACAAAGCCTGACAACACTTCCCGACTGGGATGAAGCCTGTGAGGAGAACCCCCTCCCAAGTGGGGTCCCACTGGACTCACCAGATCCTTGGAGGTCCCCAGCCTTGTCAAGCCATCCAGGGGCAGCAGGTCAGCAGAGTCCTTGTGCACAAACTGGGTAGCCTGCTTCAGGCGCCTCTTCTGTTGCAGAACAGCCTTGTTCCTCAGCTCCACCTCGCACTCCTGTCGGTCCAGACCAGCAGGACCCTCACTCTGCGTTTCCTCCTGGTCTCCTTGCCCCAGTGGCAGAGGGCAGCTCTTCCCTGTGCTCATGGCGGAGATGCAGACAGAACAGGTTCTTCTCGATGTGCTGGCGTGTTCCTCGAACTGGCCTCCCGGTGTTGCTCTTCCTGAGGCTGACCCGGTCCCGGAGCTCCCTTCCCTTCCTCCAGCGGTCCTCCTCTCCCTTCCGCTGCCCGCCTTTGCAGTCCCAACGCACCCAGCTGTGAAGGGTCTCCGCGCCTTTTCCTTGGTCTCCGCGCCTTTTCCTTGTCCTCCGCACTCCCGCCGTGTCCCTCCGCTCCCCACCGCCTCCTTTCCCCCTCCTCTCGGGTCCTGGCTGCAGCTGAGCCTCCTCCAGCCGGTGGGTCCCTGTTGTTAGGAGAAAGCCCCGCGTCAGGGAGCTATTTCCAGAGCCCGAGCGATGCTCCAGCCGGCAAAACCCAGCAGCGGGAGGGCGGCCCTGCCGGGGCCTGGAGCCGTCTCGGCGGCTGTGCGCACGCGTGCGCCTGCGAGTGGGTCCGCGGCCGCCCCTCCGCCCGTGTCTGCCGCGGGGCGTGGGCCCGGCTCAGGGGGCCTGGAGGTGCCGGCAGCCGGGGAGCCGATGCAGCGCCTCGCTGAGAGCCGGAGGGAGCGGCTGCCTCAGGGCTCCCGGCAGCCACTCACGGTCACTTCTGCACAGGGTCGGCCGTTGGGAACGGGCTGCGCTGAAGGCTGTTGCTGGGTCGCCAGAGTGAGGTGCCGAGCGCCTGGTTTGTACTGGGTGTCATGGAATCATCAGGGGTTGGAAGGGACCTCGAAAGATCATCTAGTCCAATCCCCCTGCCACAGCAGGATCACCTAGACCAAGTCACACAGGAACACATCCAGATGGGTCTTGAACATCTCCAGTGAAGGAGACTCCACAACCCCCCTGGGCAGCCCCTTCCAGTGCTCTGTCACCCTTAATGTGAAGAAGTTCCTTTTCATGTTGATGTGGAACCTCCTCTGTTCAAGCTTACAACCATTGCCCCTCGTCTTATCACTAGACGACCTTGAGAAGAGCCTGGCACCATTACTCCTGACACCACCCTTCACATATTTATAGACATTAATGAGGTCACCCCTCAGTCTCCTCTTCTCCAAGCTAAAGAGACCCACCTCCCTCAGCCTCTCCTCATCAGGGAGATGCTCCACCTCCTTCATCATCCTCCTTGCCATGCACTGGACTCTCTCCAGCAGCTCCACGTCCCTCTTGAACTGAAGAGCCCACAACTGGACACAAGATTCCAGATGTGGTCTCCCCAGGGCAGAGTAGAGGGGGAGAAGAACCTCTCTTGATCTGCTAACCACCCCCCTTCTGATCCACCCCAGGATGCTGTTGGCCTTCTTGGCCACAAGAGCACACTGCTGGCTCATGGTCATCCTGCTGTCCACCAGGACCCCCAGGTCCCTCTCTCCTACACTACTCTCCAACAGGTCAGTCCCCAGCCTATACTGGTACCTGGGGTTGTTCTTGCCCAGATGCAAGACTCTACACTTACCCTTGTTATACTTCATTAAATTTCTCTCTGCCCAGCTCTCCAGCCTGTCCAGGTCTCGCTGAATGGCAGCACAGTCTGCAGGGGTGTCGGCGACACCACCCAGCTTTGTGTCATCAGCCAACCTGCTGACAGTGCATGCCAATCCCTCATCCAAGTCATCAGTGAATAGATTGAGCAGGACCAGTCCCAGCACCGATCCCTGGGGCACTCCACTAGATACAGGCCTCCAACTAGACTCTGTCCCATTGACCACCACTCTCTGGCTTCTATCCTGCAGCCAGTTCACCATCCACCTCATCATCCAGACCACACTGCCTCAGTTTGGCTGTGAGGATGCTGTGGGAGACTGTGTCAGATGCCTTACTCAAGTCAAGACAGACCACATCCACAACTCTGCCATCATCTATCCACCTGGTTATGACCTCAACAAAGCCTATCAAGTTGGTCAAGCATGACCTCCCCTTGGTGAAGCCATGCTGACTGTCTCTAATGACCCTCCTGTCCTTGATGTGTCTGGAGACAACATCTCTAGGACAAATTGTTCCATCACCTTTCCTGGGATGGAGGTGAGGCTGACAGGTCTATAGTTACCTGGGTCCTCTTTCTTTCCCTTTTTGAAGACTGGAGTGACGTCTGCTCTCCTCCAGTCCCTAGGCACCTCTCCTGATCCCTGTGACTTAGAAAAGATGATGGAGAGTGGCCTAGCAATGACTTCCACCATCTCCTTAGCACACACAGGTGCTTCCCATCTGGCCCATGGATTTGTGTCCATCCAGTTTGCTCAACTGATCCCTGATCCAGTCCTCATCAACCAAGGCAGGTGCCTCTCTTGCCTCCACTTCCTCTGGAGCCTCAGCAGTCTGGGGCTTGATATCAGGACAGCCCCCAGAAGTACAGACAGGGGCAAAGAAGGTGTTCAGGATCTCTGCTTTCTCTGCATCCTCTGTCTCCAGGGCACCCACCTCGTTCAGCAGGGTCCTACGTTGAAATGCTGAGTGCCTGGTTTCTGCTTCTAGCCAGGGTGAACGTACTGGTTCTGGCTCTGCCCTCATTTTCACCCGCTCTTCATCTAGAGCAATTCCTGTGAACTTGCAGAAGCCTGGAACCATTTGCCTGTCCATAGCAGTGGACTTGACCTGCTGCTCACACTAGAACCGCTCTGACCTTGCTGCGGTGTGGGATGTCTGGACCATGGAGGACATCCCTCCTCTCAGAGGAGAGAGGACATGGCAGAGCTCACTTTTCAAACTTTCCACCTCCCTCTTGCCCTAAAAGTTTCAACTTGAACTCGTCCTGCTTTGTTTTGACCCCCTTTTACTGGTGAATCCACTGTCCCAGTAAGCACCAGTTCTGATGCCACGTACAGAGAGGGAAAAAAGAGTTTTACTCAGCTGTGGAACTGCAGACAGCAGCACCTTTCCATGAATGTCCACTGAGGGCAAAGTATCTGTCAGGTGCAACATAGAAGGAAGAGCAGCCACAGAGTGTGTGAGTGATGGCAAAAGGAGGCTTCCTGGTGCCTCTTTTCTTTTTTCCAGCTTTTCCAGCAGCATGTGCAACTCCAACACGACTGACAGAAATGATGTCTGTGTTCTAACTGCATATAAAACATGTGACAGCTGGCAAAGCTGTGAAGCACATCCAGTGGTCCCTGTACAAAGCTGATTGGCATCAGCCGCTGCCAGACCTCAGCACGATCTCAAAAACCACGTAAAAGTCTGCCTTGATGGAAAACAAACCGTGACATTTGCTTTTTACTTCCTGCCACTTGTCACCGTGCCGGTATTTCTCCTGGGATCTTTGGTCCTCAAATGTTAGAAGGGAGGCTGGTCATTTTTAGGACCACAGTAAAAGTTCAAGAGGTTACCTGTTTGTTCCCAGTATGCTTTACGTAAGGCACCGCGGTTCCCACAGCACCGACTTGCACAACCAGGTTTGGAAGGAGTGGGAGTAGAAACGCATCCTAACTGCTTTACACCACGAAGCCAACACCATAACGCAGGCAGAGTCCCATCAAGATCTCAGCAGAGCTCTTTGCAAGCTGAAGAAAGGGAGAGTTTAAATAACAGATATTCCCAGGAACACTGTGTTCCCACAGTCTGGTTCTCTTACTTTTCTTTCCTTACACACTCTTTTGGCCTCTTGTGGCTTCCTCAAGCATCCTTTGAACCTTGTTATCACGTCTTTTACTGAATCACACACCTTTATTCTCACACAGGACCACGAGGTGTTTCCTCTCCTGCTGCCTGTGAGCACCTCAGCCAGCCAGCCTTGACAAGGTAGCTTCTCTTCTGCTGGCAGTGCCTATTTTCTTAAAGCCTCAGAACAGATCTTAAAACTGTAAAGAACAAAACATCTTGGGACCAGATCCCAAAGCTGAAAGAACAAAACATCTTGGGACCAGATCCCAAAGCTGAAAGAACAAAACATCTTGGGACCAGTTCCCCTACAGTCTGTGCTCTGAAACCTGTGGGCAGAGTTACACAATTTCTGGTGAGATCACCCCCCGCCTTGGACGTGCCTGTGGGCATGAAGTGGGGAGTGCTCACAGCTCCCAGTCCCAGATCCTCTCTGTGGATGGCTGTGCTCTATGGATTTTTTTGCATGGGGCTTTGGCAAAGCCCAACCACAAGTGGTTTCCCTTGCGGCTGTGCTGGAGCCACTGCTTGGGCAGTACTCAAGCAGGAGGTGATTCTCCCCCTCTACTCCGCTCTGGTGAGACCCCACCTGGAGGGCTGTGTCCAGTTCTGGAGCTCTTATTGCAAGAAGGATGTGGACGTGCTGGAGCGAGTGCAGAGGAGGGTCACGAGGATGATCAGAGGGCTGGAGCAGCTCTGCTATGAGGCCAGACTGAGAGAGTTGGGGCTGTTCAGTCTGGAGAAGAGGAGGCTCCCAGGTGACCTTCTTGTGGCTTTCCAGTATCTGAAGGGGGCTACAAAAAGGCTGGGGAGGGGCTTTTTAGGATGTCAGGTAGCGACAGGAGTAGGGGGAATGGAGCAGAGCTGGAGATGGGTAGATTTAGAGTGGATGTGAGGAGCAAGTTCTTGACTGTGAGAGTGGTGAGAGCCTGGAATGGGTTGCCCAGGGAGGTGATGGAGGCCCCATCCCTGGAGGTGTTTAAGGCCAGGCTGGATGGGGCTCTGTTCAGCCTGATCTAGGGTGGGGTGTCCCTGCCCATGGCAGGGGAGTTGGAACTGGATGATCTTGTGGTGCCTTCTAACCAGACTGACTGTATGACTTGGTCTAGGTGATCCTGCTGTGGCAGGGGGATTGGACTAGATGATCTTTTGAGGTCCCTTCCAATCCCTAATGATTCTATGAGTCTACTGCTTCATAGTTTCAAAGAATCATAGAATCATTGAGGTTGGAAGAGACCTACAAGATCATCAAGTCCAACCATCTACCCAAACCCACCACACGCACTAAACCATGTTCCCTAGTGCCACATCTACATGTTCTTTGAACACCACCAGGGACAGTGGCTCCATCCCCACCCTGGGTAACCTGTTCCAATACCCAACCACTCTTTCAGTGAAGAAATTTTTCCTAATGCCTAATCTAATCCTCCCCTGGCACAACTTGAGTCCATTTCCTCTTGTTCTATCACTAGTGACTTGAGAGAGGAGACCGATCCCCACCTCTCGACAGCATCTTTTCAGGTAGTTGTAAAGAGCATTAAGTTCCTGCCTCAACCTCTGCTTCTGCAGAGTAAACGACCCCGGTTCCCTCAGCTGCTCCTCATAAGACCTGTCCTCCAGGCCCCTCCCCAACTTCCTTTCACTTCTTTGGACACGTCAGGCTCTGACCAGCTGATCTTGGTGCCTAATTCCCAAAACATTTCTCTTTTAGTGCCTGAAACAGAAGAATTCTTCAAATGTGGTTTAAAGAACTCTCCTGCCCTTCATCCATTCTGCTCCAAAGAGCAGGTCACCTAACTCTTTATATCCCATGGTGTGTTAATTTCTAGATCTGGCCAAAGAAAGTTACCAACCAAGCATTTTGATGGATGTGGAGCCAGCTAAGAGGTTGTCTTCTTCCTGCAGAGCAATGCTGGGTCCTAGGCCACCAGTTTTTTTCTATCCAGCTATTGCTTCTGTTCTGTTCCTAAATAAAGACCAGTTGCCAAGTAGGTTTGGTGCTTTCGGGGTTATCTCTTTTCAGAGTGGACACGCTTACACGTCTTCTACTGAAGGGCCTGAGCACAGTACAGCAAACTGGAGTGTATTCCCAGTAGCTGGGCCTTTCCCAGTGACCTTTTGTAGGCTATGGAAAAGAGTGTGTGACTCAGCAACCGCCTGTGTGAGGGAAGTGAAGCTGATGGAGATAGAAACGATGCCACGCACAGTAAGAATCACAGAACCACACAACCACAGAGTCAAGTTCTCTCTCTCTGATCCGGTCACACGGAGTGTTCACAACCCACTACACCTCACTGCTCTCCACCCTTCGTACAGAAAGTCTTACAGGATGAAAGTGTAAAAGCACTGTTGAGGCAATGGAAGGACCACTTCACCTCCACAGGTGATGAAAGCTTTCCCTGCTCCTGCTGGCAGCTTGGCCTCCTCCAGAGCTCAGGCACTTACAGAACAGATCCCACAAAGCCTGGGTCTGGTTTTGTGGCTGTTGGCCCCAGGTCTCAAACCCCTCCATATCTGAGAAAGGCTGAAGAATCCAGTGCCCATGTTTCTGAGGAAAGACAACGGAGAAATCAGTTCCCAGTAGTCAGTTTGCCCAGCCAACAGAAGAGGGTCAGTTTTCCAGCCAGCTAATCCTGTGATGAAGAAATTAACAGACTGGAGTAGTGACCAGGGAAATTAACTCTCTTGCTGGAAGAAATAACTTCCAGATGAAAGAACACAAGAAAAAAGCAAAGAATTCACCTCCCCTGCCGGGGAAGCTTTAGGGAACATTCCAGCTTTTTGAGGAACTGCTCTGTTAACCATAGAACCATAGACTTGCCAGGGTTGGAAGGGACCAGCAAAGAATCATCTAGTCCAGCCCCCCAGCAGTGAGCAGGGACATCTCAACTACATGAGGTTGCCCAGAGCCTTCTCGAGCCTCACCTTGAATATCTCCAGGGATGAGGCCTCAACTACCTTCCTGGGCAACCTGTTCCAGTGTTCAACCACCCTCATGCTGAAGAACTTCTTCCTCACATTCAATCTAAATCCACCTTTCTCTGAAGGCTCTCACTGCTCTGACTGACATTTTGTCACGGCAGATTTTCCTTATATCTCACTTCTGGGAGGCTTTACCTAATCTGATAATTAATCTTTAAAATACTCTCCTGTTACTTTTCCAACTTCTACTACTCGTTTCCTTCCTGGGGAATTCTCTTTCAGCAAATCAGACTGTCGTTTCACCCTCTTGTCAAGCAGTGTGGTCCAGGTGGCTTGGCAGGCTGTAGATAAAGGGCTTTATATTTCTTTTGTGTCATGGGATGGAGCTCAACATCAGGCTCTCCCCACCCCTGCTCTGCAATGAAAGCAGCCCAAAGGGTGGTTTTGGACAGTGTCTCAGCTTGGCAGAGCTTGCTTTGAGCAGCTGCGGAAGTGCCGCTGGGTGTATGTCAAGGCAGGGAGATTCCTTGTGGTGGCCCAGAGAAGGATCTCTGGTGAGACCACACCTGCAGTGTTGTGTCCTGTTCTGGGCTCCTCAGTTCAAGAGGGATGTGGAGCTGCTGGAGAGGGTCCAGCGTAGGGCAACGAAGATGATGAAGGAGGTGGAGCACCTCCCTGATGAGGAGAGGCTGAGGGAGCTGGGGCTCTTGAGCTTGGAGAAGAGGAGAACTGAGGGGTGACCTCATTAACGTCTACAAATATCTGAAGGGTGGGTGTCAGGAGAATGGTGCCAGGCTCTTCTCAATGTCATGCAGTGATAGGACGAGGGGCAATGGTTGTAAGCTGGAACAGAGGAGGTTCCACGTCAATATGAGAAGGAACTTCTTCACAGGAGGGTGACACAGCGCTGGAAGGGGCTGCCCAGGGGGGTTGTGGAGTCTCCCTCACTGGAGACGTTCAAGACCCACCTGGATGAGTTCCTGTGTGACTTGGTCTAGGTGATCCTGCTGTTGCAAGGGAGATTGGACTAGATGATCTTTCGAGGTCCCTTCCAATCCCTGACAATTCTGTGATCCTGTGAAATGACTTTCTGCTTGTCCTCTCGCATCCTCACAGCCTGTGCACACTCTGCGGATGCACAGATGGTGCGAAGGAGGAAGGAGAGGACAAACCTTACTCATGCAAGCTATGCCTGCAGCTCACTCCCTTTCCAACTCAGAAGAGAAAAAAGCATCCTCTGCTTTCAATTCCCTCCAGTTTGTCTGTTTGGATAATAAAATCTCTTCCTACCCTTCAGATACTAACTACCATGTCTGTGAATATATCTGGCAAGTTTCTTTGAGATTGATGTCGTCTCAGATGCACGCAGCATTTCCACTCAGCTGCTGCACAGCACAGCGTGTCCTGCTGGGAAGGGCAGTAATTTGCTTAATTAGGTAATTTAGGGTCAAGTCTCTGTAGTCAACAGCCACAGGGGCTAGATTTATGAAAGTACTGACAAAACTGATATAACAGTGCCCCATGTAAATCCCCCCTGCTGCATAAATATCGCTCGTAGTGATTTGGGTCCTGCCTGTATTGATTTCACTGCTTGAGTGAAGCTGTGTATGAAGGAGCCTTTCTTTTTGGGTAGGATAGTTGGCACGGCCACAGAACAGTGGCTGGACAGCAGGAGAAACATCAGGAAAACTCTTTCATTTGAGAGTGATGGGTTGCCTTAGATAGGTGGTTGAGGCCTCATCTCTGGAGACATTCAGGGTCAGGCTTGATGGGGCTTTGGGCAATCTAGTCTAATGAGTGATGTCCTTGCTTGTTGCATAGATGACCTTTGGAGGTCCCTTCCAACCCTAAGACTCTATGATTTTATGATTCTATGAACATGCAGCAAGTGATACGAAAGTTTCCCTTCCACTACATGGCTTCATGGTCTACGCTTTAGCTTTGTGTTCACAAAAAGAGAGACTATGCCTTTTATTATAGAGGCTAATGTGTAACTGAAGTGCTAAGAACTGAGGTGGCCCATGGATGATACCTCCTCCCTGCAAAGACTGCCAACATCCAGAGTCTTGTGGGGGAGTGGGGAGGAAAATGTTCTCTGGCTGCCTTCCCAGAAGCAGGCAAGTTTGACAAGGAATCTGGATTAAGTGGCAGCAGCTGTTTTGCTATAAGTGATGGCAGGTGTTTTATCACCAAAGCAGCAGCACAGTGTGAGACAGACTACTTGCAGGAGCCCCCCGAATGGGAGGTAGACCTGTGCTGCCTGTCTCGACAGGGCTTTCTCTCCTCTCTACAGACAGGCTGCTGCCAATAATGGATTTTTTGTGGTGGACTGTTTAAAGTCTCTGACATAATAACTGTAATGAAGATTTGACAGTGCTAAGCCTTCTTTCACAGGATGTCTTCAGAGCTGAATACTCAAACAGTAAAACTCAGCACTATGAGAGTTGCCTTGAGGTGCCTCACTTGGCTAGGCATGGGTGTGGGCTTAATGCTAAAAGCATTTCGAATCTTGGCAAGGTGGTTGGACTGGCTATCTGTGGGCTTGTAGCGAAACAGAAAATGGTTGCAAATTAAAAACCAGCAATAAGAGCAGCAGAGCAACAAGACAACCGTCAACACGCATTTTGTTTGTGTCTAGGTAGCTGCAGAATCAGAGCAGATCTCATTTTGATCAAAACGAAGACCAGAAGCTTTCCTCAACAGGTAAAGAATCTCTCCTCTGACTGTCCTCACCTCCAATCTCCTTCCCTTCCAGGACAAGTTTTACTTTATAGTCCTCCAGCAAACACTGAGAGGGTGGTTAGGTGCTGGAGTGGATTGCCCAGGGAGGTGGTGGTGTCACCAACCCTGGAGGTGTTTAAGGAACGGGTGGATGCGGTGCTTAGGGATATGGTCTAGCGGTTAGGCACTAGGTGAAAGGTTGGACTCGATGACCCTGGAGGTCCTTTCCAGCCATGATGATTCTATGATTCTATGACTGTGGAAAGCTTTCCCATCAGCACTTGCTAGGTGTACTCTGATGTCTCCAGTCATGTCTACATGTATTTACACGGCTGCTCTGTATCTTAAACCAGCTGGCATAGGTCAAGTCATCCATTAGTCTGCAGTGTAACTTCGTGACGTGAACGCCAGTCCCTTGAACCCGTGTGCTCGTCAGCGTACAGCCCAAGCCATCCGTAGTGTGCCTGCAGCATGTTTCTCACTGCTGCTGCATGATGGTCTGTGAGCAGCTCAAGTGGAGCAGCTCTGCTGTTGCTACAGGAGGTGCTGGTGCTCACGTCTGGGGAAGGTCAGACACTCTGAGGTGTGTGCTCCCTTGTTCAGGCAGACCTTTATCCAGAAATGCAGCAACTGAAGCTTTGCAGGCTAGGTCTTTCCTGTTGCTGTTGTGGTAGAGTCACCATCCCTGGAGATACTTAAAAGTTCTGTGTGTGTGTGCTGCTGAGAGACATGGTTTAGAGGTGGACTTGGCAGTGGTGGGTTTTCAAATGCACTTGATTATCTCGGAGGTCTTTTCCAACCAACATAAATCTGTGATTCTATGTGTTCTGACCCCTGTCTCCATTTGGTTCTTTGAGGCATCTTCTTAGCATGAAGGTCTTCCTATCATCTGCTCCCTGAAGCCCTCAGGACACGAGAGAGCTCATGAGCCAGTGCTCAGCTGCTGGCAGTCAGGAAAATCAAGTTCAGAAAGAAATCTATGGTGTGTGCTGAAGCACACTGTACTGAAATCTCTTCCCTGGTCATAGCTGCCAACTGCCTGTCTGCCAAGGATGTGAAACTGATTGTCTCATTATTTTAGAGAACGTAGATAACAGCCCAAACCTGGAAAACCTTCATCCAGCTCACAGAAAGGGTTACATCCAAGCCAAGAAGGACACCCTGACAAATTCCTTTCACAGCAGGGAGGCCTTAGGTCTTCTCAGCAAGTGTTTGCTCTCAGAGGTTGGGGGTTTTTTTAACCTGAGCCGAACATCCTTGTGTTGTCATTTACAGAAGCAGTCAGGGCTCTTTGAACTGAATTCCTTGTGTTCCTGTCCCTTCCCCACTCTAGTAGTCGAATAACTCTACGTGGTACTGACAGTCAGTATGGCTATTTGCTACTCAAACAGTGCAGGCTTTCATGCCCTGTACCTCCCTCCATGTGCTACAAGCAGGAACAAGGGGTTCTCTACCTCTGGTTTCAAAATGTGCAGCTATTCCCTGGGAAGGGTTGCAGGAGGAGACACTGGCCAACCCACTGCTTTTTCCTGCGACAAAGCTGCTGCTGTTGCAGCGTTGCCCGAGAGCTGTGCTGTTACAAACCAGGAGCATGTCTTTCTGGGGGGGGGGCTATGGATAGTTTTTAGTACTGGCCAGTGCTGCTGTGCTGCCTGTTCCGTCGGCACCAAGAGCTGGTGGTTTCTGTCCTGTGATATAACTGCCTGCAAGCTTCCATGTGTCTGAGTCCCTCATGTGTAGTGCCCCAAAGTCCATCAGCCTCAGTGTGTGCTCTGCTGCTCTACAGGGTGCTGCTGCTGCAGCACCTTTTGTCTTCTGGTCTGCATTAAGCCTGTTCTCCTGGTATTCTTTCACCACCTCCTGACACAAGGTGACTGCTCTTCCTTAAGGCAACTCTCAGTGCTGCTCCCTGATAATGGGCAGAGGACAGCGGCAAGATCAGGCCCAGCAGTTCTACTGGACTGGGCTAAAGACAGGGTGACTTCAGGCTAGTTCTGTGTGGAGGTTGTATCAGTCCAAGGGGAAAGGCAGTGTTCTGTCCTCAGGCTGCCCAGGGTGGTTGTGGAGTCTCCTTCACTGGAGACATTTAAGACCCGCCTGGATGTGTTCCTGTGTGACTTGGTCTAGGTGATCCTGCTGTGGCAGGGGGATTGGACTAGATGATCTTTCAAGGTCCCTTCCAATCCCTTATGATTCTGTGACAGTTGTACTTTTCTGCCTTTCTTTGACTCAGATAATTCGTGAAGAACAAAAACGAACAACGTTCTACCAGTGCTCAGCTCTGAGCACTGAATGTATGTTGTGACATAACAGAGAGGATGATGAGCTGATGCTGGAGAAGTTCTCTGTTGCACACTCGACCTGATGGCAGAAGTATTTCTGTTCTGCTCAATCAACTCCCATGTTCCTCAGGTTCAATACTAGGCTGTTCCCCATAGTCCAAGATAACACCCTGTGTTTTGTTTCTCACACAATGTTTTACTTATATCTGGCAGCTCCAACATCTCATTGTTCCAGCATTTCCTTCATGTCAAACATCTTAAAAACACAATATTCCTACTCTGCAGCCCTGCTTCCACTGTTCCCACCATGACCTCACTGCATAGACCTCTAGCAGTGCTCAAAGTGCTTGAGTTCCTGAAGTCTTACTCATCTGTCACTCCACTGCTGAGCAGTGGCACGCATGATCAGTCCAGTTGCTCAGATACAACACACCCCAACGATGACCTCCAGCGACAACTTACCAATTGTCATCCAACATCCTCCAAACCGTCGCTTTGCTGAGTGGCTAGAAGCACAAGTCCCTGTTTCTCTGCCCCATGCCATGCTCATATGGATTTGTAATTTGCGGGAGACATGATCCTTAGGTAGCTGGCTCTTGGATGTCCGTTGTGTGCAGGAAGTTAAATGAAAGGGGAATAGGATGTCTTGAGAAACCCAAGCAGAGTGCTGACCGCTGTGTGCTATGTACTAAGAGAAAGCATGCCACAAAGTGGGCCTCTGACTCTTCAGGATGATCTGAAGGAAAATCAGACTGCAGTCTGATTGTGTATTGTCTTTATCAAGTCACCTGGAAGAATGATTTGAAGTGGAGCCCCAAGCAGCTACAAGCCTTTGAGCAGATTGAACGGAAGAGCGTTGGCACAGTAGGTGTTGGGCCGGTCTGGGCAAGGCAAGACATAGTAATTGTGCTTTAAACCACAGCCAGGCAACGTGATTATGTCCCACTCCCACAGACCCGTCGTGTTTACAATGGTAGAAGCCATCACTGGATGAATGGAACCGTCCATTGCCCCACGCCACTACCCTGAACGCTCTCCTGAGCCTTGAAAAGCCAGTCTTGTGGTGACACAGCATCCCAGAAAGAACCGACAATGGGACTCCTTTCCAAAACAATCTTGTAGCCACCTGGGGCACAGAGTGGGTTTATCACAACCCCCATCATGAATCAGCCTCTGAGGAAACCGAATGGTACAACAGGCTGCTAGAAACTGCACTGACAGCAGCAAGGGTTGAGATCGTCAAACACGAGGTACACATTTAGTGCACCCACCATCTGGTTAGTCAACACCAGCAGAACTGCCGAGCAGGCTGCCCCCAACCAATCGAACTCTGACATAGTGTAAAAAGGGTTAAAGTCCCTGTGGGGTACACGGAGAAGGTATTAGGGAAGACAGTCCGAGAGAGTCCTGCTTCAGGCAAAGGCAAATCCATCCACGTCCTTTGCTCAAGGGCCTGGCTGCACTTGGTCATCTGGGAGGATGGAGAAGTCCTACATGTGCCTCTGGGGGACTCAACTTTGGGTGAAAACAGTCAGTGATTTAAATTTTATTATATTAACTGCTAAATAACCTTGTATGTTGTCATTACCCCAGCTGTAGTGTCATATCAATGGGCTTATGAGCCAGGATCTCTCAAATCAATGAGCGACAACATTTGATGAAATCAAGCCAACAGTGGTGATGGAACTCAAACTGGCTTCGTCAGCTACCCACCAGCCACTTCCTCAAGGTGAATGTGCCAGCTCTCAGGCCATAAGCATGGCTACACCAGATGCACCAGGCTCAAGCTTAGGATGCAGTAAACAACAATTCAACACCATCTATATTCCCAAAAGATTATCTGGGCCTAAACTATAGCAGATGATCTGTCAGTTGATCCTTCCCCAGCAGAGAAGGGGGGTGAGGAAAAGAAGAGGAAACCCATGTGTTTAAATGAAAACGGGTTTAATGAAACAGACTTACACCAAATGCCAATATAAAGTCCACAGCTATACTCTGCCCAGCAAACATACAGTGGTGGCAACAGGAAAGCAGGCCTCAGGAGCAGGATCAACAGGAGCCCAAGCAAGAAGGGCTCCCTGCCCTCCAGCAAACTTCCACCTTTATAATGAGTGAAAACTTTATGGTCTGGGCTACATCTGTGAGCCAGCACGGGCCAGCTGCTCTGGCTGACCCCAAACTGCTAATGTCCTGCAGACCATGGCTAGACTAGGATTCTGTCCCAGCAACAGCAGGACAGAGGGAAGGTCCATAGATCATGAGAATTAGATCTGTGCAGATCTGTTTGTATATGCGCGTAGGACAGGAAAAGCAGTGAATCTGGGCATGACATAGATTGCACAGAATAAGTAGATAATGTTCTGGGTTGGGCTAGAATAGGGTTAATTTGGGTAATTTTCACAAGAAGCAAGGAGGGAACAGTCAGGACAGCTGAACCAAACTAGCCAATAGTACCTTTGATTCCACCCAGTATCTATGAGGGAGCTGGCCTGGGTAAGTTTACCGTGCTTGGAGCAGGTGGCTTTGAAGAGGCTTCAGGTGGTGACCTGTTGTCTATCACTTGCTTTAGATGTTATTTAACTGGTGTTGTTGTTATCACTGTGCCTTCCCCAACACTGGAGAATGAGCTGGGGATTGATAGTGACCTGAATACCAGCCAGCAGTGCGGCCAGGTGGACAAGGTGGCCAGCTACCTCCTGGCTTGTTTCAGAAAGCGTGGCCAGCAGCAGTGAGGTGGATCACCCCCTGTCCTAGTGAGGCCACAACTCAACTACTGTGTTCACTTTTGGGCACCTCACTTCAAAGACACAGAAGTGCTGGGGCATGTCCAGAGAAGGGCTATGAGTCTAATGAAGGGTCTGTAGCACGAGTCTTGTGAGAAGCAATTGAGGGAACCAGGGTTGTTTATCCTACAGAACAGGAGGCTCATCGCTGTCTACGGTTACCTGAAACAAAGTTGGAACAAGCAGAGGGACAGCCTCATCTCGCCGACAGCAAGTGATAGGACCAGAGGAAATGTCAGCAAGGAGGTTTCGGCAGGATCCTCAAAAGAATTTCTTCGCTGAAAGGGCTTCCCAGGACAGGGCTGGAGTCTCCATCCCTGGAGGTGCTTACCCTGTGTGGACTGGGCGCGATTATGAAAGGTTGTACGTGATATTTCACGGTCTTTTACAACCAAAGAAATTCTGTGACTGTTCAGATAAACTGTCCTGACCTCAACCAACAGGATTTTACCTTTTTCTCCCCATTCTCCTTCCAATCCTACTAAGCAGTAGGGGTTGAGGGAAATGAGCAAGAGACTGCCTGATGTTCAGTTGCAGGCTGGGCTTAAACCATGGAACACACATAGAGATGATTTTTCAGATCTCTGTCCCAGCAATCTTCAGAGCAGCCTAAACTAATGTGTTTTCAAAGTCAAAAGTCTTTTGAGCTCTCATCTAGGATACAATCACAGAATCATAGAAGGATACAGGAGATGTGCAACACGTGAACAACACTAAGTCAAACCTTTTATCAGCCCAAATAGCCTCATAACCCTAAAGAATAAAATTATTATAATAATTAAGGGCTAATTTAAGGAATGTACAGTATTTACAGCCATTACAAATACACAGAAGATACAAGAAACAAAGTGAAGGACAGAGCCAGGCGAGGTTCCCAGGCTCTTTCCCCTTGTACATAAATGACAAGTGCATCCTCTGACACCTTGAGTAGCAAATGCCATTCAGGGCCTTCTTTAATGTTCTCTTGATAACCCCTCTCTAGGGATTCTCATCTCTAGCACAAGGTTAGAGAGGTTTTTCCACATAAAGTTACTGCAGCTTATAAAGAGAGCTCATAGCAGCCAACGGGCCTGTCTCCCAGCTTAGCAGGAGTCAGGAGTGCCCTCTGTTCCCACGGGTGTAGGAATTAGTCCACAGCAGACAGTCTTCCTAGACTAGGTGAACACATTTCAGAAGAGCAGAGTACTTTCTGTGATATCAGAACAAGACAAATCCAGTCCTCAGGCCAGTTTACTTCAGTTCACATATGAGCTGAGACCAACTAATGTCTGTTCCCAAGTTTTCATCATCCAGCCCAGGAAAGCTGATATCTAGAAGGATTTTGCTCAGGCTGTCATTCATGGTGTCCAGGATAAGGCCCTCCATGAGCGATCGGTTTTCAGTGAAGCCAGAGGCTGGCAGTTCAACAGATGATTGCTTAGTAGATTCGTGAATAAAAGCCGGAGAGCTCGCGAGGGTACCACGCACAACATCACTGCACTCTGTATTGAGCAGTTCCCGAGGAGACTCAAAGAGAGGATTTTTAAGGGGTGTGCTGCTAAAGCCCAGCAAGTCCTGGCTCTCCTGGAAAGGTGTGAATGGCAGCTGAAGGGTTCTCACTGGACTGAAGTCCAACTCATGACTTCCCTTAACTAAGGATGCAGACTTCCAGAGGTCAAGGCCCTCCATTGGAGGGGTAGTAATTGCTAAGACTTTGCTGGGAGTCGAAGAAACTGGTAGCTTGCTGAACATCTCCTTGACTGGTGTTTTAAAGGGCCCCTCTTCCCCCTGTGAGCAGTTGAGCTGTGATACACTCTCAAGAGGTTGGCTTTCGTGCAGGAAGGGCCGGTCTCCCTCCAACTGGAAAGCATCAGAGCCGTTGCTTTCCGGTAAAACAAGGACAGGCTCTTCAGCGCGAGGCAGTGCTAGGTGCTGTTTCCTTCTGGACCTGCCCATGTCCCGCCTCCCCCGCCTCTTTATAACTAACGTGTCGGAGACGCCCTGAGATGGTGACTTGAGCATGGTAAACTGTTTCTTCTCCTTTGTGGATGACACCGGGGAGAACAAACTGGGGTCTTCCTTTGCCATTAGGGTGGAGGCAAACGGGGACAGCCAGTCATCCACCTGAGAGCCTTCCTGCGTTTGTATACAGCTACGCTCAGGGAAAGCAGCCGATTCCTCGCCAGGCTGGGAGCTGGTCTCCTTTAGCAAAGGGGTTGAGGACAACAAACCTTCATCACACTGACTCTCCTCCTTGACAATAGCCATGGGTAAGGAGGATGTTTCTTCTGTGGAGAGGGACATCTGCAAAGAAGCACAAGCGATGTGCAGTCAGTAAGCTGGAATGTAACCCACCCAAAATCAATGGCATTTAAGGACAGGTAAGAGGAAGAGCTTCAGAAAGCAGTGACTGTAAGAACAGTAGGAGATTGTCGCTGTATGGAAGTGATAAAAAGAAGCCTCCGAGTCACACGGGAAGGATTTTACCTAAGTGACTGGAAGTCATGTCCTTCAGAACATTTTTGCTATAAGGAACTTCTAGGGGCACAGACAGGAGGGATGAGTATTTTTGGAAAAGCATAACCCCTTTGATTTCTCCTTTCACTGTCTGCATGTGAAATAAAACAAATGAGGACAGTTATTCCAGAAACCAAGGAAAAGAAGTAAAAAAATGAGGTCAGCAAAAGAAAGAACTCAGGGGAAAGATAAGTCATAGCAGGAGAGAACAAAAAGCAGCAGGAACATGAAGAAATACAGGATTATGGTTAGAATGGAAGAAGAAGTTAAAGCATCTTGTCTAAGCATCCAAGAGCAGTCAGTGAGATGCTGAGGGAAAGACCTGCACAATAACTGTTTTGCTTGAACCCAGAATAACTGGGAACTCAACAGAATTAGCAAAGAGCAGGTACTGCAAACCTTTGGGAAAAGACTATATGCCCTTCCAGAAAAGGTTTCCTGTGTTACCTGTCTCTTCAGAGCTATCACAAATCTGAATGCTTTAGGGGCAGAACGAAGCCATTTTTCCTCATTCTTATTTCTTCACATCCAAGCAATAGGGATAAATTGTCTTGACTAACCCATAGAGCCCTCTTTCTCTAGCAATTTCTAGTAACATCCGTAGAGCAGGTCAAGGAGCAGATAATAATCATCGTGGAGACAGAAAAGGACAACAATGACTGTCACTGGGTAGTTCCTTAATAGGAGCTTAGAGTTTCAGGGCATTTAGTAAAGGTACCACATAAACAATGGTATCAAGAGCAATGAACATGAATAATGGACACAAATAAATCACATGGACAGTGTCCACAGAAGGCTAGAGCTACAGGAAAAATAAAACCAGGCCAGCAAACAAAAAACCCACCACCATTCCCCCTAACAGAACCAAATGAAAGCCTCAGAAAACAAGAAACAAAACTAACCTTTGGAGTCATGCACACACGCTTATTGCTCTGGAAGGTGTCTGAGCTATTGAGGGATGTTCCCTGTGCCATGGACAGAGGAACCTTCAAAGAAGGCTGCAAGACAAGAGGCTGACTCAAAGGAAACTGGATTGGAACCAGGTAGGAGTTGATTCGAGGAAGCAAAGGCTTCATCTTTCGTCCTGGAAGAGAAAAGTATAGACTTGCTAGCTTATTGCCCTTCCTCTACCACCTCTTGAAACCAGGCATCTAACAGGAACCCTTCCTAAATACCACAAAATAAATACCCAAACAGAGGTAGGCTCACCTGCCTTCTCCACTAATTTTGAGGATACAGAACCTAAGTCAGAAGGCCTGATAAACAAGAAGATTGTCCTTGATACAGATCCTAGTCCTCAAGTTGGGGCAAGCCCTGTTTTCCCTCCGAGTACCTAGTTCCCTTAATCTCCACATCACATCATCTCTCAAACACAGCAATACTGCCTTCCACTTCAAACCTGACAGAAGGAAGCCTAAAGCTGACAAACCTGGTGTCCTGGTTTTGCTAGGCCTGCCACAATTTGCAGGTCACTAGCAGTTTGGAGTCAGCCAGAGGAGCTGATCTCAGCTGGCTCATAGCTATATCCCAGACCATAAACATCATCAATAGTATAGAGAGAATTTTGCTGAGGGTAGGATGGGGCTACTGATTAGGCTTTATCTGATCCTGCTCTTTTCTCCTGAGGACTGCTTTCCTCTTTCTTGTAACCACCATACATGCACTTGGCTGAGTGTAGTTTCTTATACTTTCTGTTTACTTTGGTATTACTTTGTCTGTTTCATTACATTTGCTTTTATTTCAACCTGTGGGTCCTGTCTCCTTTTCCCTATCCCCCCTCCTGGATGGGGAAAGATCAACTGCTATATAGTTGTAGAGGTTACACGGGGCAATGGGTATAAGCTGGAACACAAGAGGTTCCATATAAACATGAGAAGGAACTTCACAGTGAGAGTGACAGAGCACTGGAACAGGCTGCCCAGGGAGGTTGTGGAGTTGTCTTCTCTGGAGACGTTTAAAACGCGCTTGGACATGTTCCTGTGTGACTTGGTCTAGGTGATCCTGCTGTGACAGGGGGATTGGACTAGATGATCTTTCGAGGTCCCTTCCAATCCCTAATTCTGTGAAACAGACACCTGGATAACAATTTCCAATTTCAGTATGAAAGGAACCTGGGAGTGTGCCCCAGATCTGTGGGACTGATTCTCTTTGGTCTGTGTTGATGTAGATACTCACGTGAATTCTGCGGTTCAGTTTTGGTGCTGCTATTGCTTCCCATGCTCTTCTGAGGATCTGGAATGTGTCTTTTTTGCTGCTGCAGCCATTGTGAAATGAGAGAGGAGGAGGAAAACACAGATCTTTAAAAGAAAAGAATCCATTTCCATTCTGCTGCCTAACTCAGAACTGCGAATCCAGAAGCCTGTGCTGCACTACTACACAGAGAGAAGCTGTTAGCACCAAGCACTCATGCCAGCTCTATCTCTGTCCACTTGCTGTTTTGCAGCCACCTCAAAGCCAGCTGCTAACCAAGAGCTGCACAGAAAGAGAGATGGCACAACAGAGTTGCTCCTACTGCAGAAATGACCTGGTTTCAGTGTCCTCAGTGTCTGAGGACGGGTGGATAGGATAGTTGTATTGGATGTTGGATCTCTATACAAACCATAGACCATGAAGATGTTCAAGTGGAATAACAGAGGCAACAGAGGAATCACAAGTGTAAGCAGATGGAAAGAAGGCCAGTGCTGTAGCCATGACAGAAAAGCGCTTGTCCGGCTGCTTGAAAATCTGTCATTGTTAAGAGTGCTGAGTGCAAGAGACAGCAAACAGGTTCATCCTTCTGAGAGTCACAATGCAGCTGGGTTCCAAAACAAGAAAGGAGCACAAAGAGATTTCATTCTCTCTAGATCTGAGTCCCAGAAGAGGCTGGGACTGCTGTCATGGAGATGAGGATTTTACCAGAAACCCGTCTGGGATGGTTCTGTGAAGCCTGTTTCTGCCCACTGCAGCCTACTTCAGCAGTAGGCTCCTGCTTGCTCAGATCTGTACAGCCACACCAGCTGCACAGAGAGCAGATCATCTGAAGGCAGTTAACCTTTGGCTGCACTCCTTTGCTCAAAAAGGGCGTGCACGGAGCTGTATGACCAGGTGCAGGAATGACCCAGTCCCCCTCCCCGAGACTCTTGTCCTTTTCCTTCAGTGACTGGCAAGAGGAGAATGGAAGCCCAAGCCCCGAGCCAGAGGGTAAGTCTTACTGATTCAGAGTGCTCAGGCGATGTTGGTGACCCCAAGTCCAGTGGCTGGTGGCAGCAAGGCATTGAGAGGGAGAAAGATAAGATGAAGTTATCAACCAAAAGGGGAACAAATGGAACATTGTAAAACTCGTGTAATATGAGTAAACAAGGGTCAATCTGCCCACACACTGCAGAAAACACAAAGGAGTCTAAACACATCTATACAAGACTCACGAGCTCTGTTTCTCCACAACAGGGCACTTTTGAAAACACCTAGCTGGGATAGGGCAATTCCATCCTGTGACTGTCTACTCAAACAGCATAGGAACTCCTGGTTGACTTCAATGGAAAGCTTCTCACCAGGAATCTGGATCAAGCCCACAGAAAGGAATTGAACAAGCTTGCTATTTGATTTGGCATACCACCTGAAGGATAAACACATCCCACAGAAGCTCCAGTTCACATGCACTGTCACAGCAGCTTTTCTTTCAAATACAGAGGTTATTTGTCACAAAAAATTGACTGACTCCAGCTTCTACAAAAAGGCTGTTGTCAAAGCAGCTTAACTTCCCGGTCAAAACAGTGTGCATCTGGCTAGTGTGACATTTAGGAGCTGGATAGGTAGCCTGTCCTATTTTCTCTGCAGGAAGCACTCACCTTAAACACCTGGTCCAATGTCAGGCAACGGTTTGCATCAGGGTGAATAGTCCAGAATGAGATTTTACCATTGGCAGATGTCTCACGGACAAACATATCATGAAGGGACAGGTTGTGTCGAATGGAGTTCTGGGGAAAGAGGAGTGGAGACAGCTTGAAGAGCAGTGGTTTTGTCATCAGCACAGCAAGGCCTATGTCACACATGACTGCCCTGGCAGGGGAGCTACGTTCCAAAGCGTAGACACCGTGGGCCTTCATATTCAGCTGCACACTCATCCAGCTCTGTCAGTAGTCTCCTGTCCTATTTACTCTTCAGGTCCCTATTCTCACTCCAGTGATCAAACATCCCATGGTCTTGCGTAGTGGAATGAGAAAAAGGATACAAGAAGTGGAAAAGGGAACATCTCAAACTAGAAGGGTATTTGGGGTGGGGTGTTTAATTTCCAACTTGCCCTGTAAGCTTGAGGACAACTTTCCATTTTTCTCCAGAAGGCTTGTAATACCACCTCATGACCCACAGTAACTTTGGGGCCTGCTCCTTACCTTCCAACCTGGCTTAGCCACATGTTTAAAATATGGGAAATGATCCTCAATCCAGGTATAGATGTCCTTCAGGGTCATACGTTTCTTCTCTGTGCTGTTGATGGCAAACTGGATCATGGCCATATAAGAGTAAGGAGGTCGTTCTGACACTGAATCCTGCCATGAGGAAGAAGCAGCAGGAGCAGAAGCAACACCACCAGCAGAATCTTCTTCAGTCTGAGACAGAAGGAATGATCAATGAGCTCTCACAAAATTGGCAAGAAAGGCCACAGAACATCCCTGAATCCTCCAGGTTCTGCTACTCAAATCAGTAGAGGCTAGACTTGGGTTACTTGGAGATGCTGATGCTTAGGTTCTTAATAAGTCATAGAATCATTAGGGATTGGAAGGGACCTAGAAAGATCATCTAGTCCAATCCCCCAAATCTTGTGATCCACAGGGATTACTCCCCCAGTAACAGTAGCGCACGCTCTGTTTTCTCTTTCTACTTACCTTGATTCCTTCCTGTGGAGGCACCCGATTCTCCTTCTCTGTGTCCTGCTTTGCAGAAGAGGGACTTAACCCATCAGATCTCATCTTCCCCAGCCACTGGATGTTAGTTAGACTATTGTCCAACACAGAGCCCATTGTCTCACCACTCCCTGTTGGGATAACAAGCCCACAGCTCTGTTTACTTAGAAGTAACCCTCTTCCCCCCTCATCTAAAGGGCCAAAAGGAAGGCACTAGTCACACTTCTAGAAGACGTAGTCCTGTCTCAAGAGAGGGAGGATGTTATTTCAATTCTAGTATTTCTTGCAGAAATTTCTTGGGGTACTCTGTGTTAGTCTTGAATTCAGCCATAACCCTTTTGTTAAATGAGTCACCTGTTCTAGACACTACTTCTTCAGACAAGCTCTTCATTTTTTCCCCTCCCCCCAACAATAGCATTTTGCTTGCTCTACACCTCCATATAGAATTGCTTTACCAACATGTGTCCACTAAGATACTTCAGATTTCACTACACATGCATAGCTCTCTAGATTATTGGACTAAAATCTAGCTATTTTGTAATTCCTGAATTAGTTTTTATTACTGCCTACTGAGATCCAAGCAACTTCACATCTTTGTCTGTCAAAACAAAAGAAAATAAAAAGTGTAAAGATTACATACTATTGATCTCCTGTTCCTGGCCAACCACAGAATCAATTCCTGAATGCCAGAACATTGTCTCTCCTGAGAGACCAGGTGTCTGTGTGACATTCCTCTCTCTTCCTTGACCATCTGCATCCTTGGGTGCTGTACTGGGTTTCTTCTCTGGTGGGAGATGCTGTGGTGGTGTTGGACCTGCAGAACAGGATGTGCCCCCACTGCTAATGAGAATGAACTTGTTGGGCCCATTGCTGCCACATTCTTTTCCTTTTGCTGTTAATGCCTCTATGATGCTCTGGATATTAGCGTTCTTAGGAATGGCCACTACTTGTGTGTTGGGCATGGTAGGGTGGTCGATTATCTTTATTCCTGCTGGGAATTTCTGCAGGCCACAGTCCATTTTGTCTTTGGGTTGGCTGTTGCGCTGGTCCTCCTGGCTGTGCTCCTGCTTAGGAGTCTTTTCATCCTGACCACTGTTCTCATGTCTGGCCGAAGTGCCGGGCGCATCTTTCTGCGGAAGAGTCAGCTTTCGTCTTTTGAGAATTAAGGGCCTGCGAGGGCTGGTTCTCATTATTGATGTGTCCAGTCACTCTCCATTGAAAGGGACAAAAAATAATCCTGCAAAACAAAACACAATATGAAGAGTGCAGAAGGCAGGAGCAGCCCAGAAAGGTGCATCAAATCACAGCAGGCCTCCCACAGAGCACAGACTCTCAGCAACTTCGATGACATTAGAGACAAGAAAGGAAAAGAATCAAAGCATCTAATCAGGTTGATGAGGGTACTGTACCACCTCCTTTATCCACACCCAGTGGATAACTTGTGGTTCCACTGAAGGGCAGGAGAGGTGTCTGCAAAGTAGACAAATAATTTGCTTCACAACTCGGGAGCCACAGAATCCATAACAATGAGGAAAGTGTGTATCTGCATATCAAGGGTTAGGCCTGGGCTGGCCACTAAACAAAAGACAGACACCCTCTACTCATCCCTCTCCCTTCCCAAAGCAAGAGAGAAAGACAATAAGGAAGAGGGGCTTACAGATTGAAAAATACATGCACGTGTACACAGAACCAATACCAAACCCAACCCCACGCTCATCCTCCAACAGCAGTTTTGTCACCTTTACCACTGATGTTGTGGGCAGGCACTGGGGAAGTACGAGACTGAACTCAGTGGCATATGGGAACAGAGTTCAGGAGCTTGGAAATGCACAGAGTGGGCACAGAGCAGCAGAATGGACACTCCTCCTTGAATGCTGGTCGCTGAAGAGGTTGACCTTTATGATACCTCAGCCTTATACTGAATATGACATATATGGAATGAATGGCATTTCTTGTTGGCCAAGGTCACTTGTCGTGTCTGCTCTCCCCTGCAGGTGCTTTATGGCACTCAACATAGCACACAAGATTTATTAGTGACCTTGCTTCTCACAGAAGCAAGTAAAAGCAAGACCCCTTCTTCAAACCGACCCTTGGTAGCAACTGTAAACATCAAGCATTATCCTTTGTAGAAGCAAATAGTGTCTGCACAAATGTGCCACTAACGTCAGAAAGAGCAGTTACTTAGAAGAGACTGGGCTGAAAAGTGAACAAAAACTCACTTAACAGAACTAGTTCTGTTCTGGCTCAAACCAGAACAATGTCCTTTATGAGACTGAGATTTAGAGGTAAAGTGACTTGACTAGCATCATGCAGCAAATTGGAAAGAGGCTCTAGAGCACAGAAATAGCAGTACTGATTTTGATTGCTGTAAGCAGCAGATCACACAACCTAAGTGAATTTAACAGATGGTTCAAGCTCTGGGAAGCAGAGATTGTCCCAAACACTATAAAGGCACACAATTAAAGCTGCAGAAATTAGGTGTTTTAAAATAAAAGCGAAGTCATTCCTTCTTTATGTTTGTCAAGAAGCATATAAATTCATATTTGGGCAGCAGACAATTCAAACATCAAACTTTTGGTCAACAGATAAGTTATAAAGCAGAAAGGAGACAAAATTCAAAAATACTACTTTCAAGCAGCTTGTCCCTTCTGAGAACACCACCTATAAAAATAAAACTATTCAAGAATTAGATGGATGCTGTTGTCTGCAGAAAACCATGCCAGAAAAAAAAAATACACAAATTGTACTTGCTGTATATCATCAGGGATGGCATGCAGAACAAAAACAAATGACAGGAAAAAGAGGACTCCTGCGTTGTTTAGGCTTGACTAGGACAGCTGGTAAACAAAATTCTGGCTACAAACCAGAACCACGTGGATAAAAAGCTAAGCACAGGTCTGTAGCACCCAGAGGCACACGCAGACGGCTCCCTTAAAGACAGATCCCTGTCAGACAACGGCAGAACAACCTTCAGACCGCCTCTCCCACGGGCAGGAGCCGTTACCGCCAGCGCAGGCCCGGAAACAGCCCAGGGCCTCGAGGGCAGTAACAGAGGCAGCACTCAGGGGCTCCCGACTCCTTCCGCACCCGCTGCAGCCCTCAGGCAGGCCGCGGCCAGTCAGCCTCTCGCATCCCGGCGGGCCCGTCCCAGGCCTAAACCTTCCCCTCGCCGAGACGCGCTGCGCGCCTGCCGCAGAGACCCCAGCGGAAGACGCTGGGCAGCGGGCGGGTGTTACCGGATGGGGGCTGACGGCCGGCGGCGCCAGGCTAGAGGTGCCTACTCACCACGTCCCCGGGCGGACAGGACAGAAGCGGCAGCCACGGCACCGTTTACGGCGGTAGTTTCCCGGTTTGAATTTGGCGCCCGGCGGCCCGTTGGCGTCACGTGCCGGCCTGGGCCAATGGGACGCGGCGGCTGCTGAACCGACCAATCGGCGGCGGCGGCGGGGGATACGGAAGTGCCGGCATTCCGTTAGGGGGCTGCCCTCGGCCGGAGAATCTCACCGGTCATCCCCGGGCGTTGGGTAAGAGCGCGCGTCTCCCTGGAAATACTCTTGCTTAGACCTTCTCCTCTGTGCCAGTCTGTCTGGGTGTTGGGTGTCGGCGTTTCTTGAATGAAAAATTCAATTCATAGAATCGTTAGGGATTAGAAGGGACCTCGACAGATCTACTCCAATCCCCCTGCCGCAGCAGGATCACCCAGACCAAGTCCAGGCAGGTTATAAACGTCCACAGGAGGCTCCACAACCCCCCCCGGGCAGCCCCCACCTCTGCCCCGTGGAATGGACGAATGGCAGGAATTTTCCATATTTTAAAGCTTTAAAATTCCTGAAATTAAAAGCTTATAGTTCGATTAGCAACTAGGAATGGAAAGACTCATAGTTCTCTCGGCCCTACAGTGTATCTCTGCATCACAAACCAGTTTCATGGGTTAAACTGAAAAAAACCAAACAACCAAGTTTCTCAGACTTTTTATTCCTATTTTTTTTTCCTAAGTTCTCTGGAATTGACCATTAGTCAACTGATAGTCTGTGACTGTCCACCGTTTAGCAAGTATGTTAGATTTTGAACTAATGTGAAGAAATATTCTTTACTTTTTTTGTACCTGACTTGACATCCTTGGTTCAGTCGGTCAACTACGTATATTCCAATATTTTCTTCCCCTCCATCAGTTTAATTTTCCTTACTATTTCAGTGAACAAGCTTAATCTAAATACAATTAGTTCTTAAGCATTTTACTCAGGCCTTCTCATAGGCAGGTGTCTTTCAAACTGCTTCTAATATGTATCTGTGAAGAAAAATGCTGTGTGAGTTTGCCGGTCTTGTGTGTTTGAAGTATGTACTTACGAAGCTAACTTTTCCAGTAATGCTAAGTCTTGGCCAGTTCAGGACTCCACTTGCAGCTGGGACATTTGTTTGTATCTCTGTCAGGTCATGACTGGACCCTGTGATCTTGGAGGTCTTTTCCAATCTGGGGTGTTCTCTGAGTCTGTGGCTTGGCTATCAGCTTTCATGAAGCTCTTGAGCATTTATCAAGATTTCTGCTGTGCATTTCTAAATTTACCTGAAATTCAACAGAAGCTTCAAAAAGCACTAGTGTGCATAGACATGTATCTGCTGCACTATTGCATAAATGTTTTACTTTTGTTAAAAACTAGATCTGAGGTTTTCAAACAAGTTCATCTTCAACCCCCATTTGTTTGCCTTCTATAGGTTTGAGAGCACTTGAGCGTCTCCTTGGGGTGCTTTCTTCTTTCTCTGATTTGGTCCAGCAAGCACCATGAGGTTTCCAAGGGATTTTACCATATCTTTTGATGCCTCGGAAGAAGAAATGTTCCCCCAAGGCCAGGAAGGCAGAGCTGACATTCTGTGAGAGGCCATGGGAGGGACCTGACTATTGCTATGATACTCTGCTCCCCTTGGCCCAGAATCCAAGACGTGTTCCTACGAAACCCGTGAACCAGAGCACGTCTGCTGCCTGGGTTTGTATCCATTATTCTTTTCCCTGCATCCCCCAGAGATGAGTTTAAAGTTTTTTACCTATGTCTTAACAAAAAGCTATCTGTACTGGGTACAAAAAAATCAGTAGTACTGACCTGAATTCCTTGGGTTTGCCTAAATCAAAGTGCTTCTGAGTTGCATCACATCCTGACTACAAGCACATTACAAGGCTGAATGATTCTCTGATTAATGTGACTATACGCATTCTGAGAAGAGTCTCATCAGGGAAATGTTGTTTTCTGTGGCAACTAAAAACCATTAGGTGGATTGATTTGTAATTTTTTTAGTTGCCTGGCTGGTTGAAATAACTGCTGTGTTGAAGTGCTAGTTGTTTTGTTTAAACCTGACACTGCTATTTGCAGAATAGGCTTCACGATTATTTGTTCTAACCTGCCTTCTTTTTCATTCTGTGCTTTGAATAATTTATATCACACCTCTGATGGATTCCTTTGATGGTCTGAAAAAAAGTATTTCAGGGACTGTTTGCAGTGTTCTAAGAGACTCTTTATATAGTATAATGTAGAGATTCTTCTTTTTTTGAGCAAACAGGTGCTGCAAAGACACACTGTTCCTATATAACAATAGTCATCACCTAGGGGAGTTCAAGCATCCTTGCTGCTTGACACTGCTCTTGACAAAGCAGGCTCAGGAAGGTGCTTGGTTTCAAACCTGCATGGAACATTCCTTTGTTCCTGGTGACCTGGAGTTCTTTTTGTGATGCCTTAACCTTAAGTAGAAAGTGTTAATTATTATGTCTTTCAATTGCTTGGGTTCTTTGGATTCTGAAATGGCAAATAAAAAAACTGCTGTGAATAAGCATTCTTCTTGTTTGTTTGGGAAAGGTCCATGCTGTTATTTAGCTCTTTGATTCCAAACATACAATGATTTTAACATTTGTTTGAAGCTATCAGCACTGAAAATGTTACATATTTTTCCCTTTGAAAATACCTGTAAGTTTAACTTCTTGAAACATCCTCTGCAAAGTTTCTGTCAGATTGCCTCAGTGGAGATAGATTTTCCTGTTCCTCTTGATGTTATATAAGTTTTTCATATCTTCCTGACTGGAAGGCCTCAGCCTTGGTAAAGGCTGCCTTGCATGTTCCCTGAAGCTAGAAAATTGTATCCTCAAACTTTTAATTTCATCTGGGAAAATGCAACCTGACTCTGTTTGATCCCCAGGGAGGGAAAGAATACTGTAGTTTTCCCAGTTTTGAGTACAAGTCCAGAAACTTCCAAAGAAATCGACTTTAAAGCTTTGACCATTTTCTATAGGGACTTGATTTTAGAAACTGCTTTTGGGTGGTCTGTTACTTAAGTACACAAAGATTAACTACATTTTGAAGTAAGGTTCATAATAACATAATGGAAGGTTGTGCAGCTAAGTGGACAGGTCAACCACCCATCCTGTTCTGAGGATGTAGTTCATTGAATCTATTAAAAGTTAGGCTAAGACATGGAAAGAAACTGCCTTTGGCTCGGAACTGTTTAAAATCTGCAAGGATTACAGGCGTAGACACCAACTGGATTTTTCTTTCAAAATCCAAACCTTGAATTTAAGTTGCCAAAGAATAGCTCACTTGCACTCCACCCACTTTTCAAAGAATGGTAGAGCACACTGTTGAAGTTCAGAGGTATCTCCTGCATTGCAGTTTGGTTAGTCACTGATTTGCTTTGACACAGACTGCTTAATGAACACACTGAACAAAAAATAGGACACGTGGGTGTGTAGAATCAGATTGTCATCCCTTTTTCTGGAGAAAATTGTTGGGTTTTGTTCTTATTGTTACTGTCTTTCCTTTCAGGTGTGCCCACAATTCGAAACAACAAACTCGGTGGGCGCATGTCAGAGGAACCGTCGCGGTCTTCACAAACCTCAGAATCGGGATGTCAGCCACACTTTGCATTATGCAGGAGGAGCTAATCCAAGAGCTACAGCCTGCAAATACCCTCCTTTAACTTTTGAGAATCCAGGAGAATATCAGGTCCACCTCTCCGATCATCCAAATTGCTCAAAGCAAGAGCCTAATAATAAAGAGACAGCAGAAAAAGCCCATATCCAGGTGGACAGTCGGGGGAACTGTAGAGAAGCACCTTTGTTACCTGCTCCCCAGCCTGTGGAGCCAGAAGACTTTAGTCCATCCGATGTAGAAACTGTACATGAATCTCCCACAGAGAGCTGTGCCTGGCCTCCAGAAGAAGAGCTGCCAGTGGCTGTTGATCCTTCCAGAGGAGAAGAGCCGCAGATGGTCCTGGTCACCGATACTCCTGAGCATGAGTACGGAGTTAAGGTGACCTGGAGACGGCGGCCTCGCCTGATGAGATACCTGCGGGAGCAGGGGAAGCTGAGTGCTACTGACATACTAGTGCCAGCGAGCCTCGACCTCTAGAGGCGACGGGCCAGCGCCGGACCGGGCACCTGACAGACATCCCCTCCTCTGCCAAGGAGCGGCACGGCGCTGGTCCAGGCCAAGCGCTGCAGACCCTTCGGGGAGCAGCCGTGTGGTGCGGGGGATATCGCCGCGACGCCGGCTCCCCGCCGAGGACACCAGCGCCCCCTGCGCGGGCCGGTTGGCGCGGGGTGGGTAGGGGCGCAGCGGTGCGCGCGGCCCTGGCACTGCGCACGCGCTGGGCCCGCCCCGCTGAGGGGCGCCGCGGCCAATGGACGGGCCGCGTGCTACGTCCCCGGCCAATGGCGTTGCGCCGCGGCACCGCGTGCCGTTGCCTAGGGTAGCGCCGCGGGGCTGGGGCCCTGCAGCAACGGCGGGGCGAGATGGAGAGCGTAGGGCGTCCCGGGGGCGCTAGGTGAGCGGGCCCCGGTGGCGGGGTTGCGGGGCCGTGCGAGCGCTGGGTCCGGTAACTCCTGCTGCTGGCGAGCGCTGTTCCGGGGAGTAAAAGGGCCTGGGCTCCGCGGAGCGCCCAGTGCCGGCTTGAGCGGCCGCAGCGGGGGCCTCCGGGTGTCTGTCCACCCCCACACCTCCCCGGGTAAACAGGCGCGTTCAGCAGCCGCTGCTCGAACCCGTCTGTGGTTATTTTCCACAGACGGGAAAATACGTGATGCGTCTTGTGGGGTCTCGGTTCATGCTGCTTGCTCCCGGGTGCTGCTGTGGGGGATTTGTGCAGTGTGGGTCTGCTCTTCAGGGTGTGCAGTAACATGCTCCGTGTGCCGCTGCTGCAAGGGACAGAAAGGAGTAACTGTAAAGAACTTAACTGAGGTACTGGGAAGAACAGCTCCTCGTGGAAAAGAGATTTTGGGAAAGGGATCATGCCTGTGGCGCTTGAATAGTGCAAATGCGGCGTCATTTGACGTCAAGTGTGAGAGTACAAGCAGGCAGTGAAAATGCGTGTTGACAGAATGCCTGTAAAAGCACAAGAAGAGTGTGATCTCTTGTGCATCCGATGTCTGGGTGGGGAAGGAAAAAGCAAGTTAAGAGAGAAACGGAAACTTCCAGTACTTTAATTATGACGAACATGGTGTAGAATTCAAATAGTATTTGTTTATGATGTGCATTTGGTAATTTTAATTGAGAGTGAAAATCGGCAGTAGAGTTAGCAGTGCACCCGTGGTTGCTTGGGTCCCTGAAGTATCCTGTGATGCATTAGATGACTTCTTTAAGCAGACTTTAAAAGGTGAGGTTTGTATGCCAGTTCTGGAGACAGTTCTTTTTAAAAAAGAAAAGACCAGATGCACATGAGTTTCGTTCCATAGATATTAGACATTGAAGTCTGACAGAGTGGAAGCTGCAGGAAGTGATGCTGCTTTCCTGATAACAGCTGTAATAGTGTAAATTTTTTTCTGCTGAGAAACTTGTTTTGCATACTTGTGTCTCCCAGAAGTAGCCTAGCAGCAACGGCAGATCACTTGAGAGCTGCTTCCCTCTCAATTATTTTAAATAATTTAAATAATTACTGTGAACTTATTAATAAACATTTATTTGTAAATGGTTTATTAAACAAACAATTCCCTTAACTGTCTTAATCTTTATAGTAAGAAATAAATTGTTTAGTAAAATAATTGTCAGCTGTCCAAACAGTGATCTAAATGTGATAACGTAATAACTGGCAGTTCATAGCAATGAAGATCCCATCCATAAAGTTTAAAAAAAGCTGTTACCTGGGAACCAATTGGGAGGTTTCTTTTCCATTTCCCCTGAGGTGGAATGCCTTTTCTGTTGAGCAATGTGTGAAATACATGTGTAGATATTGAAAGTGCTTTATTTATGGTGAAGGGAGGTGAAGGAAACAGGTAAAAAGTAAATGCTTGTAGTTTGGTAAATATGCCACGAGATACTTGATGATGGATAGTCAGCTGAGATCTTGTCTGAAACAGCCTGTCCCTTGAAACGACGTGGTTGTGTCAACCTGTCCTGCATTTGAAGTTGCTGTAACTGCCATTGCTCAAGTTCGTTTTAAAGTTTGATTGACTTTGATGTAGACGTGGCACAGCTGTCATAATACTTCAGAAGGTCAGAAGGTTGATGGTGCTATCTAATATTTTGATAAGTGTAATATCTTATAATTTCATCTGGGCAAGTCCACTTTGAGCCTGGACATGAAATTAGTTGAGTGCAGTAGAATCACTTTGGTAAAAGTCTTTCCAAATGATTGTAAGCTTTTGAAGTATTGAAAAGTGAATTTGGTTCTTTCCAAATGTATGTATTTTAGAATTGTGAAGACTGATGAACTTTACCTTTTTGCACATTTTGCATTACACAGGAATGCTTCCCACATGCTTCCTTCCAAGTGTGCTTTAGCTTCTCATTTGCAGGTGTCATGTATAAAGCCTGTATTTTTCAGCGTGCAAAAGTCCGGGCTGAGTCTACAAGCACTGCAAAACTGGTGTCAACTACAGCAGGCCCTCCTGTAATTTTGGTGTTTCTTGGTTGACTAGACATGCACGAGTTAGTGGTTTAAAGTTTTAGAACTCAATGACTCTGGGATACTTCCTCAGGGTCTTCAAAAGTTAATGAGCAAAAAGTTAATTTCAAAAGACTGTGAGCCTATGGGCTGAAAAAGGTGCAAAAGTAATTTAATGGTTATCCAGCCAAAAGCCCTTCCCAGATGTGAAAAAACCAAAACCTTTAATGTAGTTGAGGTGGTCAGGAATTCCATTAGCTGCTGGGTTTGTCTGTTTGTATAGATGCTTCTTATTAAATATATTGGCAATATAAAGACAAAGTATTTTGCTGATGACTGTAGCTCTGCTTGTAATCCAGAAAAAACAGAGGTTTGAATTTCCTTGTAAAAGCCTGTCAGCATCTCTCTTAGTCCTGGGTGTTTTTATTTAACTATGTGTGACTTTCATGAAAATAGGAAGCACTGTTTTGTAAATTCCAAGATCTGTAATTCAGGAAGTCTTACTTGTAGAGAAAAGAGAATTGGCTTAACATCTTGTTTGCTACATTCCTTTCAAGTCTGAGCACTATAACCAAGAAATCCGTCCAAAACGAGATAAATCTGTGTTTTATACATGTGGCTGAGATGTGCTCCGAGGAGTGCAGTTTCAAAAGAAGATAAAAGCCTTCCATGACTGCACCTTGATGCAGCTGCTGTCAGTATGAATGAAGAAGGAATCTCGTCACTTCTATGATGTAGACAGCAATGACAAAAGGAAAACATAGCAGTGCTGTTATGTCTGCCACTAAAACTTCCAAATATGACTGGAAATGCACTTGCAAACTGCCACTGTTAGGCCAGAAAGCAGTTGTCTTGAAGTTGAACTCTGTTTGCGTTGTCTCTTCTGTTTCTTACAAGTTCTTACATTTCTGAGAACTTAGTCTCTGTAAAAGTAACCTCCGTTCTAACTCTTTCCTCTTCTGTCTTTCTTTTGTTTCTGTATTTTTTAAGCACTGTTGCGATGGTATCTGTGGGAGGAACAGGTGCCCTAATTTCAACATATAATTATGATTTTGTATGTGTGAAAACATTTTGCAAACCTGACTTGTGCTGGAGTAGCTCCAGACTCTGTCTTGTCACAGAGATGTGCTGTGTGATGTCCAAAATAAAACTTGGTTGTGTTGCAATGGAGACGAGCTCTCTGAGTTTGATAGCCTAGAGCCATTGTCTTAGACTACTGCAACAACACTTACCCTTACTTCTAGTGTTGTGAACATGTAATCTGTGAGACGTTAGAGCTCTTAACTCTCTGTGTTGCTGTTACAGAAGTCAGCGATCACCTCTGCACTCCTTTCCATTTACCATTTTTAAGTGAAATCTGGGGAGGGGGAGCGGGGAAAAGAAGGAGAATCTAAATCTAACAGAGGTGTCTTGCTAAGCCACCTAGTTTGGGATGAAAAGTTTTGTTGTTCTCAACTTTCAGTCTTTTAAAAATAAATACTGGACAGGAAACTAAAAATCCACAATCATTTCTAGTGTGTCACTTCTGAAAATGCCAGTTATGTTCCTTCCCCCTCATTTTTAGTTTGAAAGACCATAAAAAGAAGTGCAGTATGTGTCATGGAGTGCAGTACACCTCAGGGAACCTTCAATTTTGTTATCTAGACTGGATTTTGTTGCTAGCAAAGAGTAGCAACTGTTTACATTTCACTGGTTTCATGTTGTAATGGGGTACAATGTCAGCAGAAGTGACAGACAAGGTTGAATAATTCACAAACAGAAGGTCATGGGAGTCAGAATACAAAGCCCCTGTGGATCTTGTTTAGTTCTTTCCTTGGGTAGAACAATGTCTATACATGAAATAAATACAGGGATTTGAAGCGTGTAGTTGAGATGATGTAAAATGGGAAAGTGCTGTTCTGCTTATGAAATAAATTAGTTCTTTTAATTAGTGGGAAAACCTGTGTTTATTTGGGAATGTCATAAAACTTGATTCTGGAAGAACAGCATTCTGCAGTTGTATTGGTGGTTAAGAGCTGAAGTGTCCTGAATGGAGGAGTCACAGCTGTGAGTTCTCAAAGTACTGTCCCTGACAGGACACCAGTTGTCTCCTTTTTCTTAGAAATATTATCATAAACCCCCCACTTAAACTCCCCTGTTCAGCTACAGACTTTAAACTAAATTTGCATGCATATTCTTGTGGCTGTCTTCTGTGCAGCCGTCCCAACATCCAGGATGGTTCTAATGGGCTCTAATGGTTAATGGCCTGTGTGCCTGTGGATCTTTGACTTCTCTTGGCCTTCCTGTCAGGAAAAGATCACTGCTTTCACTTAGGTATGCTCTACCAAATTGCTTGGAAGTTTCTGGCTAAGGAAAGCAGTAATTTACTTCCTGTTCTCCTAGTATAGTACAGAATGACACGGGCTTTTGCTTTACACTTTTGTTTGTACTCCAGATAAATCTGCTACCTTCCGTCCAGAGAGTGCTGCTTTGTTTTCATTGCTCTGTTCCCTTGTTCCAAGTAGGAGGAGCTCGTCTTTGTTACTTGGCAAGTCAGTTTGTGAATGGTGTATGAAACACTAGGCAGCACGTTAATTAAAATAGTTCTGACCTCAGAATTTAACTTTTTCATGAAGCTTGTGTTCCTGTTGCGTTCTTCTGTAACAGCCTGTATGTTTTATTGTCTTCTAGTTAATTTAGAGGCCAAGTCTGTAAGAAAAACCTTCACCTAATCTTGTGGTCTCCAGAATCTGAACAGGTGGGATCACCAAATGATGGAAGTTGGATGGGGCTTTTTGAGATCATGTAGTCCAACAGCACTGCTCAAGCAGGGTCATCTGGATCAGGCTGCAGAGGATGATGTCCAGTCAGGTTTTGAATATCCTCAAAGATGGAGACTCCAGAGCCTCTCTGGGCAACATTCTTCCACTAATTGATTACCCTCTCAATAGCAGTTTTTTCTTGAATTTGGATTGAATTTAATGTGTGTTGGTTTGTGTACGTTGCCTTTTTTCCTGTCAGTAGGCACTGCTGGCTTAGTCTCCTTTACACCTGCCCATCAGGTATTTATACACATGGACAAGATGTCCCCTTCGCCTTCTCAACAGGCTGAACTGTTGCAGTCCTCTCAACTTCATCTCAAGTGAAAGACACTCAAATCCCTTAATGATCTTTATGGATCTTTGATATCTTTATTCCACCAAGGAGCCTAGAGCTGGACACAACACTTCATGCGTGGCTTTACTTGTGCAGAGAGGTGAGGGTCTTTGAGCTGATGGCAGTGGTTTTCCAAATGCATCCCAGGACACTGTTGGCCACCTTTTCCCTTGAAGGTGCATTGCTGGCTGATGGTCAACTTGTAGGCCACCAAGACAGTATCAAGCCATTTCTGAAAAAGGAATCTCAGCCAACAGCATATGCTTTTTCCTTTGTCTTCCCATAACTCTCCTCCCCTTTTTCATTTCTCTACGTTCCATTACCTTTTTAGCAGGTTCCTGTATAGTTTGCCTGACAAGCTCCTGCCACGTTGGTGATTATTTCACAGTGTGTTTGTCTAGGTCCCCAGACCCTCTCTAGGCAGCAGACTCAGAGTGCCCTCCTGTTGTATGTCATGGAGGAAGCAGCTGAAAGCAGAAGGGAAGAAGGGATGCTGGCCAAAGTGAAAAGGTGTCTAAGAGTAGCTCTGTAGCTGGGAGACTTAGCGGGAGGAGCAGCTTTCCCGAGAAAGGTTGCACCAGATGATCCTTGAGATCTTTTCCAAGCTGGGATCCTGTGATCTGTGGATACCCTTTTGAACTTGAAGACAGGGGTGATTCTTCTGAGTGGTTGTTTCACTTTGCCTGTGCTGTTTTACATTAACTTAGAAAATTGCTGGAATGAGTGCTGTAAAGTTTGTGTCTTCTGTACTGATCAGTAACTTTTCTGTGTTACCTGAGCTGCAGTCAGCCAGCAGTAGACTGCATTTACCTGGTGGCATTTGGCATGTGAACTGTCACCCTGAAATAGATGCATTTCAAAGGAACTCTGTATAGGCTAAATGTGGTGTGTCACTGTTTTCTTAGGTTTAGACAACAAATTTTGATATTCCATAACAGCAGCGTGTTGTGTAGCACGTGTACTGCAGATGGGTTTTTGTGGAGTTCCTTCCATCAGGTATTCCTATTGCTCTGAGTTCTTATTCCTATTGCTCTGTGCTTCTTACACACTAAGAATGTGTGTATATGTATTTATAAAGAATATGCACATTCAGCAGCAGCTTTTTTGGCAGGTGTTTTGGGGTGCATGTTTTTGCCATGCTTCTACTCCATGTGATTTTAGAGAAACATACCTGATTACTCCACAGTGAAGTTACATTTTCGAACATGGAGGTAGGTGGCACTGGAGTTTTTAAGGACTAACTTGCCTTTATGTTTCTTTAGGATCTTCTTTACTAAGTTTGAAATTGTTTAGGTAATTGCAACAAGTTGCTGGCAGGAACATGGAGTGCCCGGAGAATTCACGTGTATATTTAAGTGGAGCAGGACACACAAGTGTAGATGCTTGTCTTTCTGCTCCCTCACCCTGGTCTGGTAGTTGACTTTATTGTTCTTACTAGTTCTTTTTCTACTGTTCTTATTAGTTCGTTTTCTACTTATTTTTGAGTACTCTGAGATGAGTCTTCTTGAATCTGCATCATGTGGGACAGTCTTTGTGTATTAGAGCATATCCAAGACAGTCTTTCTTCAGAACAACATATTTACTCATTCAAAAGGGGTTCCAAAATTAAGTATTTGCTCTTGCCATGTCATTAGTAGGTACGTGAAAAATTTGCAAAACAATTTCTGTGAAACTTTTCTGAAAAAGAAATATGCTGCTGGCATTAGAAATCCCTGTGTGTATCTTTGGGGCCTGTGGAATCACAGATAAAACTGATTTCGCCAGAGAAAGGATTCTGCTTGTAAAAACTGGACAGAGGCTCAAAGATGCCCCTGATGAAAACATGACTGCTTGAAAATAACTTGCAACTGAAATGTTGATGCAGCCTGAGTTGTATCACTTAGGTGTGGCTGATTTGCAGCAGCAGATCCAGTTTACCTTGGAAGACTTACTGGTACTTCATTTCGTTTTGAAGGAAAGAATGTCCAGTGTTTGCCAGAAACCCCCCACCCCTCTGCCTTGGGGAAGGCAGAAAGAAAAACCTTTCACTCCTATGGCTGCTGTGTTGTTAGCCATTTGCCCAGAAATGAACAATTAGAATTGAGTCAGTTGCAAGACACGCAGATGGGACTCCTCCCTTTTGTGGATTGGAAGGTGCGTTACAGATAAGTTTTGTTCCTCAGCCAGTTTTCAGAGACAGCATTGCCATTTTTGTTTGCAGTATTTCTTTTAAAAGATCAGAATCTATCTTCAAATGGTCTCTTTTCTACAGCTTCTGTTTTCCCTGATAGCTATGGTTCAGGTGAAGAGAAATCCCAGGCAAGTTCTTTTGAGAGTTAAAAATTACTTTCATGACCTTTCATGTCAGCTGACTCTACATTTCTTACTGAAGTTGCTTTTATACTTGCATTTTTACAGCTAAAAATAAAACCCAGTGGCCACAAGTCACATTCTTCTCATTTCCTGATTCCTAAGTTCTGGAAGTATTGCTCAGAGACATAACTGCTGCTGTGACATTAGTACACTGTCCCACAAAGGGAAAAGGAGTTCCTGAGCTTTGTTAGACTCATGAAGGAAGTAGTCATCAGTAGAGTGAGAAATGGGACACAAAATGTTAGTCATTTTGTGGTGTTTTGGGATGAAAACTGATAGTTTACTGTGTCGTGGAGATCCTTCAAAGGAAGGATCTTGATTGTTAATGGATTGGCTCGTATTCCTGTCAATGCTGAAAGGCTGAGTTTGTTAAAAGAAAGATTTCTGTGTCAGACTGGTAGAACTATCAAGCCTGCTTGTAACAAGGTGCAGTAAACTCAAAATCTAGTTCACTTCAAAATGAGCTAGAAGTTTCTGCTGGACGCTTTCCCTGACTCTCTCTGCCAAGCTACAGAATGTCATCCACACTTTTAGTACCTTCCCTGGAGCTGTACACAAACACATCAAGTGCTAATGTAGTCGCCAAAGAAGCTTAGGACAGTTAAAAAGCAAAATAAGCTATCTTTTTTCTTTTCCTGGGTCAGATTTTCTTTTAAGGTTTGGGTGGGGTTTGCTTCTGTCAACCAGTCTGACCTTCTGCTTAAAAGAGGCCACAGAACCTTCCTCTTTGTTTATCAAACCAGTAAGAGCTTGAATTGCAGGGTAGCTTTAGCTCTCTGAGAAACTTTACTGTGCAGGGCCTTGCTGCGTTGCTCATTCAGGAGGAGAAACTGAGCAGAGTATTCTTCAGTGGCCCAATGAGGAATGAACCCATGTTGTTGAATGCAAGGGAAACTGTCATTACGTTCTTCTTTTGTTTAATGTGTTTTGAATGTCTTACCAGTGAACTCTGGATCATTTTCTCTGTTCCTGTTGCTCTTCCTGTGGCTCTTCTTGCCTCCTCTGCTTGTTGCCTCTCACCCATAGCTGCAGCCAGTCAATTCCTTGCAAAACTAATTAATAATAAAGGTGACCTTTGCTTCTTTACAGCTTCAACAGTCACTATATAAATTAGACTAAGCTGGTCCCTCGCTCATCTGAGATTGACCATGGCCTTACTCCAAACATCATCGGCCATTCTGAAGGAACTGTCTACAGATGCCTGTATTACTGAAATCAAGCTGCATAAAAGTGAAGGCTTTATTGCATATGTAGAGTCATTCAGGTTGGAAAAGACCCTTGAGATCATCAAGTCTAACCATTAATCCTACTCCACAAAGTTCACCACTTAACCGTATACCGTATCCCCCAACACCACATCTAAATGACCTTTAAACACAACCAGGGATGGTGACACAGCCTCCTCCCTGAGCAGCTTGTTCCAACGCCTTGACTACTCTTTCTGTGAAAAAAATTTCCTAATCTCCAGCCTAAACCTCCCCTGGTGCAGCTTGAAGCTGTTGCTTCTTATTCTATTACTGATTACCTGTGAGAAGAGGTGAGCACCCGCCTCTCGACAGTGTCCCTTCAAGTAGATGCAGAGTGCGGCAAGATCTCGTTTTCTCTCCATTGGGGTTGGTTTGATATTTTGAAATTGGCTAGGAAAAAACAAATGAACACGTCTGCAATGAATTTGTCATTTGTATTTCAGTTGTGATGCTTCAATTTCTGCCTCTGACAAGGGTAATTCTGATTTGGGCAGAAAGTTGAGAAAGTGTTTCTCAAAACTTTCTGCTTCATGTTGGTCCGTGCTGAGTTTGGAAACAGACCTGTGAGGAAGAATGGCTCTGTAAAGCCCTTTGTGCCTCGTGGTCTTTCTGCCACATTCAGACACCTTGTTCTTGCTAGCCAGTTGCTTTCCACTCTCATTTTATACTATATCCTGCATGATCATTAGTGTCTGTGTTGCGTTCTAGGTCATCTTTCCTTTCTGAGGCATGTGTCCCTTACTGTCATGCAGCTTTAGTGGGAGAGCTGGTGGCTTCTGGTAAGCGTAGCAAAGGAGCTGACAGGTCTTGCATAGTGGCTGCAGTGGCTCTAAAGGGGAAGACCATGATGGGATACTTGAATACTTTCAGTTCCTCTTTATCAGAGCTGGTCTGGTGGCTGTGGTTTTGAGCTGCTGTGGTGGCTATGGAAATGCTCCTTATTTTTCCTGTTCTTACTGAGTATTTAATTTCTCCAGCTGCACATAAACCTTTCAAATAGAAAACCAGCCAAGAGCGTAGTGATTCAGCGTGGACGTGTCTGAAGAGGGCTTTGTGCTCAGTCTGTCTGGAGGTGGAGGAGGGCTGTTTGAAGCCTGCAGCAGTGTGGGCACACAGCTTGTGTTCCAGTGGTGAGCTGTGGCAGTGCCTCTAGCGCGGGCCTTTCCCTGCAAAGTCTGTAGTACCACCAGCGCCGCGGTGCTGGGCAGAAACGCGTTTGGAGCGTCTGTGGTGTGTGCGTGGGGAGATCTTTTTGGCTGGGTATTCTGTTACACTCTGGTGATGACCAAGTGTGGGAGGAAGATACCAGAAGGAGTAAATAAAAACAGTGTAACTGGTGAGGTTTTTTGTCCCTACCTACTCTTCACAGTATCACGATGCCCACGGCTTGGTTTCTGCTTTTCACGGACTCGGATAAGTGGTTGGAGGTGAGGCGCTGCGTGCTCTGCAGTATGGTTCTGTTCCATCAGTCTCCAGGGCCATCTTTGATGCCAGTTAACTTTGTTCCAGTGTGTGTAGAAAATAATTTTAAAATGCAAAATAAATGATTTGCAGTGAGAGTTTGGTTGTGACTATAGTTTTTGCTTTCTTTTCCAATCCCTACATCACTTAGTGCCTTTCTCTTCCCCTCTGGGGAAGGGAGAGGGCATAATAGAGAGCATCTATCATATATCTCATATATATATATATATATAACCTCCTGTGGTCCCTTCTAACCTTAACTGACAGTATGACTTGGTCTAGGTGATCCTGCTGTGGCAGGGGGATTGGACTAGATGATCCTTCGAGGTCCCTTCCAATCCCTAGTGACTCTATGATTCTATGACTCTATGATTCTATATATCATATACCCCTGAGAAACTTTCTGGCAGTTTTTGGACTTTGTCAAAGGTGGCCTTTTCCTTCTTACGCTTTAAATATAAAGCAGGTCACAACTTTATGTTGAAGTTTCATGTGGCAGCAGCTGTCTGTCTTGCTGCACTCAGTACATAGGTCACTATATGTTTGTTCTTGAAACTGTGGATGTTTTCAGTTGGACGTCTGTTGTTGTGTGCCCATCTCTCCATCCCCCCTTCACGAAAGACATTAATTTTTCCAGGCTCACAAGGTGCTACCTATTAGTGGCACATGCATTGTGCAACATCAGGTTTTAGAACTCTTTCAATCTCTTCTCGTAAGATTTATTCTCCAGACCCTTCTTGCCATCTTCTGCACTTGCTCCAACACCTCGATGTCTCCCTTCTGCTGAGGTACCCAAAACTGGACACAGTGCTCAAGATGTGGCCTCACCTGATTGTACAGGGGGACTATCACCTCCCTACTGCTGGACGCAATTTCTAGCGCAGGCCAGGATGCCACTGGCCTTCTCGCTTGTCTTTGTGACAGAATATGAAGTATGTTTTATTTCTTCATTCGCTGTAGCTTGGTCTTCTCATGGGATAGAAGTTGCATCATACAATTATTTTAGAATCTTGATGATGAAGTGGTAGTCTCTGAATATCCTGTGGTCTTAGAATGCAAACTATTTTCTACCAGTAACTTTTTTTTTCCTTTTCCAGCATCTTTGAAGATGAAAGCATGAAACTACGACAGTTGAAACTACAGAATCAGGTAAATAATAGTGTTAGCTGGTAAAGTTAAGTATAGGAAAGCAAATGTCAGACACCTAGGGGTTTGAGAAATGAGTGTGAAGTGTTTAAGATGGTCAGAAGAAAGAATACAAACAAGAATTCATTGCTAACGTTTTTCTTTAAAGATTTTCATTGCTCTTTTAATTTAGTTTCATAGAATCCCAGAATCATAGAATCAAAGAATTCAGCCTTGCTGTGGCCTGTAGGCTTGATTTCTTTGATATGTTTATTTTCATTGGGAATGTGTCACCACAATGCAGGAATGAATAAAAAGAGAGACTACTGCAGGGCATCATCTATTTGAAGCATCAAAGGAAAAGAAAATGTTTCCCTGAGCTATAGAATTCTCTCTTCAGAACCACTAAGAAGGATTTCCAGCATCTTTTCTACTTTTCTGTTTCCTACACGGAAAATCACAGAATCATTAGGGATTGGAAGGGACCTCAAAAGAACATCTAGTCCAATCCCTCTGCCACAGCAGGATCACCTAGAACAAGTTGCACAGAAACACATCCAGGCAGGTCTTAAACATCTCCAATGAAGGAGACTCCACAACCCCCTGGGCAGCCTGTTCCAGTGCTCTGTCACCCTCACTGGGAAGAGGTTCCTTCTCATATTGATGTGGAACCTCCTATATTCCAGCTTACAACCATTGCCCCTTGTCCTATCATTAGATGACATCACAACCCCCCTGGGCAGCCTGTTCCAGTGCTCTGTCAGCCTCACTGGGAAGAGGTTCCTTCTCATATTGATGTGGAACCTCCTATGTTCCAGCTCACAACCACTGCCCCTTGTCCTATCATTAGATGACATTGAGAAGAGCCTGGCTCCATCCTCCTGACACCCACCCTTCAAATATTTATAGACATTAATGAGGTCACCCCTCAGTTGATTTACAGTCAAGCATTTGTCAAATACTAGGGTTTAGGTCTCAGCTTGTAAAGTGCTTTTTGCAGAATGCTTATATTATTACATTCTTCAAAACAGTGAATCCTGAATATTATTCTTCTGTGAAATTTTAAATGCTTAAAAATAGCATTAGAAGATGTGACATTATTATGGTTCTGTAGCTGGCCATTTCACATGGACCACCAATCACTATCTTGCATTAAATTAATCTGTGTTAAAATTAAATTGCATTTTCAGTAGAGCACTTTCTCAGGTAGGGATCTTAAAATCCAGCTGTTGCTCTCTAGGGGATTGTTGCAGAACACCAGAACGTGTTCATTGTTTCTAGTCTGGGTTTGCTTAGCTTTGATGTCAATCAGTGGATTTCTTACCAAATTTATCTGTGTGCACACAGGCACTCATCAAAACCACTGAAGAGTCCAGGAGTGAAATCTGTGTGTGGGAGCTAGGCTCCTCCCTTTTCACCTGTAGGCTAACCAGCAACGTTTGCTATAGAAAGCATTAGTTCAGGTCGTCAGTAAAAGAGCTTTTAGCCTCAAAAGCCAGTCAGTAAGAAGTTACAGAACTGAAGATGATCTGACTGCTTCGTGTCTGAAGACTATTGTCTTGGGTCTGGAGCTGGTACTAATCACTGGCTCCTAGTTGTAGACCTTGCCATGGAGATGCATTGTTGTCCTACCAACTCTGTCCTACCAGAGTTGCAGCTCTGGGCAGAATTCCCTCGGAGTGGGTGTCAGTTGAATGGTGAAAGTGAGTTTAAAGAATTCATATCCTTTGGCAGTTTTGTTTCAGGCTTCCTTGGGTATCATCTGGAAAACTAACAGCTATCTGCTTGCAAGTGAGAAATGCTAGCAGTCCCAAATTTAGGATTGTGTATTTGAATATTAACTTTTACAGTCTCCTCTTAACTTTTACAGAAGTAGAACTATGTCCTCTGAAGAGGCAGAGGTCAGTAGGAGACTGCTGGTTGTACTGAAGCCTCTCTTTATTAATTTGTCCGAAGAATTTATAGGAATTGAGATTAAAAATGGAAAATATTTTAATCCAGCAGGATGAAGTTTAGAACCTTTTGCCATACAGCGAATCTGGAATAAGGATTTGCCACAGTAAAAACATATGTTTGCCATCCATCTTCACAATGGATTTGGAAGCCCTGTAAGTGTAGCAAAACATTTCTAATGAAGTGTGACATCAAGTTCAGTCTGCGGGCCAGCTCTGCCTGCCAGGATGCTTTTATCTGGACTACTGCCTTTTCCTTGAGGAGAGACCTCTTACTTCCCCAACAGTAGGTGTTTCCATGTCTTTCGAGGTGTCTGCAGCTGCCATCTCCCTGAGGGTAGAGAGCATGAGGTTGAAGATGTAGTTCCAGCTACGCCAGATAAGTACTTGCTCTTGCCATGAAGTTTCACTAATTCCATCATCACTAGCATTGTCACTGCTGCCTCAGCGTGAACTGAAAGGAAGCTGGGAGAGCAGAGAGAATGTTTGGGGGTTAGGATCTCTGCCATGTGGCCTAAGGTAGGACCCTGCTGAATAAGCACTGCAGTGTTTGGAATCCTCCAGCTTCCTATAACATACCATTACAGCTGTAGAAAGAACACTTAGCTAGCTGCCTTATTAGTCTGTAAGGTATTTTCATCTTCATCTGACACACGCAGGCTTGTTGGAAGCTCATTAGAACCAGAGCTGGTGGCTTGTGATACTTTAATCATCCTGCGTTCATCTGTTACACTTTGTTGGGGTGCAGAGAAGATGTGTTTGAAAGTATTTAATACACAGAGTTCAGAAATCACAGTGAGGTGTATCTGGTGTTTATTGAATTGAGCATGGTCAGAGGAGGGCCACAAGATTGATCAGGAGCTTGAAGCACCTCTCCTGTGAAGACAGGCTGAAGGAATTGGGGCAATTCAGTCTGGAGAAGGCTCAGGGGGAGTCTGATAGCCTTCCAGTACCCGAGGGGGCCCTACAGGAAAGTTGGAGAGGGGCATTTTGCCAGGGACTCTAGCGACAGGACAAGGGAGAATGGTTTCAAGCTAGAAGAGGATAGATTTAGCTTAGATCTGAGGAAGAAATTCCTCCCTATGAGGGTGGTGAGACACTGGATCAGGTTGTCCAGAGAGGTTGTGGATGCCCTCTCCCTGGAAGTGTTCAAGGTCAGGTTGGACAAGGCCTTGGGCAACCCTGAGAGGTGCCCCTGCCCCAGAGTGGTAGGAACTAGATGTTCTCTGAGGTCTCTTCTAACCTAAACCATTCTGTGATTCTTGAAACGTTTTTAAACTGTAATTTTATCTGCGTTTTTACTGTAACATATTGCTGGAGGAAAATGTTAGTCACACAAAATGGAACAAAGTGCAGTTTCTTCATCTTAGTGGGTAAGTCTGAGATACACAGCGTGTAGATAAGACTGTTCTGCCACCTCATGTAGAGAACATGAACTGCTGCTGTCCTGTCAGTGCCTCGTAGATTAGTTTCTCTCCTCTGAATAAGCAAAGTTGTAGAGAGAAGCCTTTTATAAACAAATTACTATCAAATGTTGTCACTTTGGTTCTCGCAAGAAGGAGGTTGATCACATCTACCAGCAGCAAAGTGTATGTTTCAATAAAAACAATATGGTCACATTGAATTCATGACTCCTAGAAACTCTTTGATGAACCAGAATGTACTATAATAAGAAAAAATATATTTGTAGACTGGTGGGCAGTGAAATGTTTGAAGAACACCAATTAGAATATTCAGTTTCGTTCTGAAAGTTGTTACATCCCATATTGGTCCCAAATTCAGTTTTCTGTTCTAGCAGTAGCTGTGTGCCTTGTTAGTCCTGTTAAGGTGTTTGGTTTTTTCCTATTTGTCAGGTACAGAAGCCTTGGCAATATTTTCTTCTTAAATCCATATTCTGAGTACAGTGTTTTGATTCTTGTTTTCCTTCTTTATTTAACCTGTTAAAGATTTATTAAGATAATGATTTTTAAACTTTTCCTCGGAATTCAAATGTATTTTGTGGTGTTTCTTTTTTAAAATTAAAATGAAAATTCTTGGGGAGGGGGAAGGCTGACTGCCTTTCCAGAAATAAAATTTTGTCTGTAATTATAATTTTCAAAGAGTTTGACATCTACTGCTTCTTCTCCTTTTCTTCTTCTATATGAATGTGATAATCTCTTTGGAATTCTATGTGCCCTTTGTCCTGTGGGTCAATCCTTGTCAATAATGCTGTAGTCACAAACATTTACTGCTTTAGTAATAAGATTACATTTGTGGGGGTTTTGTTTTATTATATATAGTTATAAAACACTAAATGGTGTAAAAATTGCTATTTTCCAATAACTTACTGTATTACAGTCCAATCTTCAAAGTGTAATTATGAGTTTAAATTTAAAAAGTCGTTTTGGCTTGGCTGTTTGGTGTTGGCTTTTGGTTTGGGGTTTTTTATGTTGGCTTTGCTTATGGTTGGTTTGATGTTTTGTGAGGTTTTTTGATAAGTACTTGAAACAGAATAAAAAACTGCAGGCTGACTTGTGTTGGAACTCCTCCAGGAGAGGTTGCTTGAGAACCCAACCTCACTTGAGATAAAAAGCCTAAAAGAAGAAAAACTATAGACCAGTCAGCCTCACCTCCATCCCT
>VXBP01004274.1:0-27276 GCA_013400115.1 Rhinopomastus cyanomelas
AATTTGTTCTGGTGATGACACTGAGAACTTCTGCTTGTCTTTCTCTAAAAGTTGCCTCATTTAGGATCCTTGGAAGAATCTTATGCATAAATACCGCAGAAGAAATGGCTTCTAGATGTCTTTTAACTGAGTGTGAAAAAACAAGGTAATATTGATGACTGTCTTGTCTGAAATCTTCAGCTGTGTTAGGTTGCACAGAACCCTCACAGGGCTTTTCCTGGAAAAAAATAGATGTGCCTGGTCCAACTGTGCAGCGTGTTACAGACTTCCAGGAGACTGTGACGTGTTGTCCTTTTCCGTTGACTGTAGTGGAAGGACTTTTGGCTGTCTACAAACCCAACTGTCAACTCACGGGGTTTTACAGTACATCACAGACAGATTTCAAGGGCAACGCATTCCAGTGCTTCAGCACCATCATAGCAAAACATTTCTTCCTTACATCTAGTCTATCTACCTTGTCCTATTACTAGAGGCTCTACTAAAAAGACTGTCCCTAGCTTTCTTACAGGATGCCCCCTCCAACCCCAACTAAGTACTGAAAGACTGCAACAAGGTGTGTCCCTAGAGACTCCTCCAGGATGAACAATACTGCTGTGCTAAACCAGTTTGCCTGTTGTGTGCACCAGGGAGGGGGAGTGAGCTGTCTTTGACACTGCATATCCTGACTCGCAAAACACTCATCTTCTGACGCTTGAGAAGACATTTGCTGAAAGCTCTTTAATTTTGTGAAGTTCTTGGGCAAAGTGTGACTTGCTCATGGTACTTTTACTCGCATTCTATGGTTCCACAGGACAAGGTATTCCTCTCTGGATGTGTAACAACATCAGCAAGACTAAGGTGTGAGGCAGAAATAAGGAAGAGCAAAAGCAGGAGATCGCGCTCCAATAAAACGCAGGGTTTCTGAGAGAACAGTAGCAAACAGCAAGCAGCTCCAAGCAAAGGCCCTCTTCCCTCTTTAAGAAGAGTGAATCCCATCTGATACCAACAAAGCCTGGTGCCTCCTAGGCCATCCCATAGTCAAAAACCACAGACTGTGGTGGCAGCAGCAGCTGTAGATTCACATTTTAATGCACTAGGTTGTGCAACTGGAAGGAGAGAGGCAAAAATAAGACTCCCTCAGCAGCCAACCCAGGGCCCTGAAATCTCTTTTGATCTTTCTTGTACTATGGCTTGCAGCTTCTTCTCCACTTACATGGAAGGTGGACTACCAGGGAGTAAGTAGTGCAAGAGAAGTTTCCTGGTGATGTTCTTAAGCAGGCCTTGATGTGAAGGTCTCCCTGACTTCTAATCACAGCCAAATTAGCAACTTTGACAGGGTGCCAGCTCTCTGGCTGATTCTAGGGTGCTGCTGAACAGCAGGATGCTTTTCGTTGTGACCCCCCTGAAGAAAACCTCGGTGGCTGCTCCGAAGGGTTTGCAGTGCTGCAGTGCCTCCAGGCACCATGGCATCCCCCGCTCTAGTCCTCCTGGCAGGCAGCTCCAGGACAGAAGAGCCCCGGTGCTGCCTGATGACTATCAAGACATCTTTGACCTGCAACGCACATTTGGTGCAAAGCATTCATTTGGGGAGATTGAATAATCTGCTGCATGACTTATATCTCAAACTTATGTGTTTGTGTTTCTGGAAGAAATATTTTTGAGTCTTTGTGGCTTTTCCTTCCTTTCTTTCCTAACCTTCCCATCTCTACTGATTCTTCTTTGAAGCAGATTTTCGAGGTGCTAACACCTCTAGGACATAGAGGATGGGGGTTCTCCTCTTATCCTCTCTATTTGCCCTGTGATGCTGTTCTGTCTCTTTTTCATCCTATTTTGTTTTCCTGTGTCTTCCTATTTCTCTTTTCAGAAGCCAGGGTTGGTTTTTCTTCTCAGGTGGCTGTTTTACCCTTTGGGTATAGAAGTGGGGAGAGGGCTGCAGCAAGCTTGCACGGAGTACAGTTGAAGGAGCTGTGGGACACAGCACTGCATGAGCTGGAGTTAGGGTTTTCTACATGTATAGGGCAGCAGAGTTCAAAGCTGTGTTAGGAAAACGTGCCCCTAAGCACTGTCCGAAGCTGAGCACTGTCACAACCCTCAGAGGACTTCCAATACTGTGTCATCTCGGTGTACACAGACCTATGTCCGTGTTCATATCAGCCCAATGCAAAAGTTGAAAGCACTTAAGAAAGTCTGGGAATTAGAGCTGAAATACACAGTGGAAGCCAGTGGAAAATTTAAACATTTGAATGCTTTGAGTCAAAACTTCCAGGTGACTACTACAGTTTTCTGAAACCGGCTTTCCAGAACACAGTTTATTTTTGTGTATGGGCTAAGGCCTTGATTCCTGTTTTTGTTTATGTTCTCTGTCTGGACTAACATAAAAAAACATGCATATGTCTCACATCTAGCATGATAGGTTCATGGTTTTTAATGGACAAATTCAATCCTTTTAAAGAAGTATTTTTAATAAGACAAGAGGAAGCAAAGTTTGCAATCTAAAAGTATTTTTTGGCTTATGTTTTAACAATACGTTTGTCCAGAAAGATCTGATATTTTGCATCAGTATTGAAAATCTGACCACTCTGGCTCTCACTGTGAATGTCTCATAGATTTATTTATCATATTCTCTCCCAGATCTACTTTCATTGTTTTGTTGCCTGATGGTCCCCCTGCTCCAGTATTGTCTATTTCCATTTTCTGTGTGAAAAACAGAAAGATGACTAGGAATGTTCTTCAGAGGTGGAATTGTTTTTCCTGTAAACATTTTCACTTCACAGTCTGTAGTTGGTTTGGGGTTTTTTTGCCTGCCGCAACATCTCTTGACATGGCTAGAGTTTACCTAATGTGAAGGGGAACACATCATAGAATCACACAACGTTACAGGTTGGAAGGGATCTGAAAGATCATCTAAGAACAACACCACCACCACCACCACCACCACCCCCCCCACTGGAGCAGGGTAAGCCTACAGCACTGTCTCAAGATATGCTGTCCTACATGGGGCTCAAACCCATGGCCCCAGGAGTTTAGAGTCCCATGCTCTACCAACTGAGCCAGCCAGACCTACCATATAGAGCTTATCTATCACATAAACCAGTCTATGCCTGTAGACCAGTATCTGTGGGAGTGATAGTACTCTGTGCTTCCTGTTATTTCATTGTCAGTTTTCCAAGGTCAGGTTTTCAAAGCCTCAGCGAATTAACAAACACGAAACTGGAGAGAAGATAATGGAAAATGAAGTGCACACACTTTTCATCAGGTTTCCTGCGTTAGTCATTCTTGAACCTAAGAAGTCTATTACTAGAAAATCCCCAGTTTCAATCTGACAACTAAATAGTCATTTGAAGTTTTGTCTAGACTTTTGTAGAGGCCTTCTGCTTATTCTATTGTTGCCTCATCACCTCCATCCTCTTCAGTCTTGGAGAATGATAGGGAATTCAGCTTCTTTAGAAACTCTTGTGACCTTCTAAAACAACTTCTTTTTCACGCATTGGGTCCTCACCTCTCTTCCCTGCTTTCAAGCTGTTGTTGTTCTACTCATTTGCTGCTCTGTGAGCTATGTGCCGTTTCAGTGGTTCCCTGCTTTTAAAATAACTCTCCTGAGCCCATCAGGTACACTGTCTCCTATTTTTTAGTGCCTTCTTACAAGCCTGTTCCTCCCTGTGAGATAGGCTTTTCCTGTGAGCTGTAGCAGACCTGGCATTCACCCATGGTCAAAGAAATTAAAGTTCTGTGGGTAACATCAGGTTCAGAGATAGGTATTGATCTGCTGGCTAATATGTATTTACCTCCTCAGCATTCCCTGCAACTGAAGGAATTGAGGAGAACGTGACTAGAGCAGGAGCTCTTCCACCTGTACCCATCTTCCTCCCACAACCGCTCTCACTGCTGCCACCCACCATCAGCAGGAGGGCAGGGCACACCCTGCCGCCTGAGTGGCTGTCTGTTCACACAAGAGCTCTGCCTGGGTAGTGCATCATCTGGCAGGTGCAGATTTCAGGGTTGCATGGGTGTACATGCTCTTGCCCAAGATGGCAAATGCAGTGTCCACCTGTGCTAACCCGCTCTGTACTGGCCCAAGGGCCAGGGCCTCTGGGTGACAACCTCTGGCTGCCCATTTGCTGAGTATGTGGCAGTTGCTGTGCTCTTGGAGGGTTTATAAAGGAGACATGGTGTGACCAGCAGTTACTTCCCACTACAGCCATTTAAATTGCCCAAGGAAGCCCTAGCGCTTCTCCTTCTGTGTCAGTTTCTTCGGTGAGTACTGCCAGGTCCTGGTGGTTCCCTGCCTTGGGGGAATCCCAGAGCCCCTGAAAACATGAACGAGTGGGGTTCTGCTGTTGGCTAGGACCAGCTCTAGAGCGATTTCTCTTAATGACTAGCAATTTAGGGCTTTTCTCAAAGGCAAGCAGAATCAGAGGAAGTCACACCAACTTAAAAGAGCTTTTGGGTTAGTTGGTACCTGAGGTGTCATATGTCAATGCAAGATGGTGAAGAAATAGCTCTGTATACACAAACACGAATTGTCACCTTTCATTGTATCACTTTGCAAGCATATAAACAGAAGTGTAACATACATGATGAAGAGCTGTCAGGGCAAACGAAGGAACAGGCTCAAATGTAACAGACTTTGTATAGTTTAGATGCTTGAAACAGTCTGTCAAAGGTCACTCAGAAGTGGGATTGAAAATATGAGCAGTAAATATGCTTTTAGACAGGACTAGGCAACTAATATAGTCTGTTAATTGTCCTACATCTAAATCAATAAAAACTTTGTTTTCCCCCTTTTTCCCTGGAGAAACTCAGAGAATTATTCCAAGGTCTGAGGAATTAATCTTTCAGGGCTTAAGAAAGGAGCCCTCTCTCCTAGTTTTTTACTAATGTAACTTTTCAATGGCAGATTGTATTTTATTGAAAGAGAAAAATCATTACCGGGAGCTGTAGCAGTGCAAAAGCATGTTGAGTTGATGACATGGTAACCACAAGAGTGACTCTCAAGGGGCTCAGCACACTGAAATCCTGAGAGGCCAAATGCATGTCAGTACCCTTGCTGGCCACACAGTTCATGGGTTGTTGGCTTTTGTTATGCTTTAAGAAGATGTACATGTCTCTGTTCCTTCTAATGTGAGCTACACCTATACCTAATTGAGTCTTGCTGCTGTAGTTTGTAATTCCTGCTTTCACTTTTAATTCTGTTATCCAGGGAGCTTGAGCAAGTTGCTGTCATTTAGCCAAGGATCACAAAAATACTGTGTGTAATATCTCTGGTGCTTTTGACTTTAGACAAGAACAATTGAGTGTTTCTTCCAGAGTTAAAAGAGTGCTAATAACATTGATATTGATATAACACAAATAGTGTCCTTCAGGCATCAAACTGCAGATCAATCAAATGCACCAAATGCAGTAGCACATGTGTCTATTTTACGTTATCCATAATTTAAAATCCCAGGAAAACAAATGCAAGGCCCATTTAGATCACAGAAACACAGAAGCTCATAATGAGTTGGAAGGGACTTTCAAAGGTAATCTAGTTGAATGCCCCCTGCAACGAAAAGTGGCATCTGGCTGTGGACCAGATTTCTTGGAGCCCTGTCCAACCTGGTACTGAATGTTTCCAGGGATATGGCCTCCATCACCTCTCTGGGCAACCTATTTCAGTGTTTCACCACCTTCATTGTGAAAAAGGCCTTTCCTATATCCAGTCTAACTCTCCCCTCCATTTTTTAACTCATTACCTCTTGTCCAGTCACAACAGGTCTTGCTAAAAAGAGTGTCTTCATCTTCCTTATATGCCCCCCCTTCATGACAAGTCCTGCTGACCAACTTAGTAGCCTTCTACAATGAAATGACTACTTCTGTGGACAAGCTAAAAGCTATGTTGTCATCTATCTCAACTTCTGTGAAACACTTGACACAGTCCCCCACAACAACTCCCTCTCAATATTTGAAACATTTGATGTGTGGAGTGTTCAGTCGGTAACTAATTGTTTGGACGGTCACAATCGGATGGTCAGTGATTTCATGTCCAGACAGAGACTAGTGCCAAGAGATGTCAATCAGGAGTCCATAATGGGTCCAGTGCTGTTTATACCTTCATTGAAGATATGGACCTTCATGAAGTTTGCAGATGACACCAAACTGAATGATGCAGTTGTCACACCTGAGGAACGGGATGTGGACATGGACAAACTAGGGAAGTGGGCCCATGTGTTGTTCATCAGGTTCAACAAGGCCAAATGCAAGGTCCTGAACCTTGGTAGGGGTAACTCCCAGTATTGATACAGGCTGAAGAATGATGGAATTGAGAGCAGCCCTGGAGAGAAGGTGTTGGGGCGACTGGTGAATGAAAGACTGGACATGAGTAGGCAATGCACATTCACAACTCAGAATGGCGACTGTATCCTGGGCTGCATCAAGAGATTAGACACATTAATTTTTTTTTACCTTAGCATTAATCCTCTTGCTGTGGTTATATAGTCCTGTGATGAAAAAGACATGACAAAAAGAAAACATATGGTCCAAATTAAGGAAAACTTGGGTCAAGGTTTATTCTTGCTATGTGTAATTCATAGACCCAGTATACATCCAGTTCTCAGTCTTTGTAAGTAGGCAGAAGAATCTGCTTGTCTCAGGGTATCAGGATCATCTTTCTAAACAGGTAACCAGAAAATACAGTGAAAGGATGATGTCATGGGAAGGATTTCCTTCAGGTCTGTTAGAGCGTTTCTTTGGCATACTTCAGCAATCTATTAAAACTGCCGGTATATCTGTCTTCTACTTTGTACACTGGTGACTGGATTTTACATTTTGAACAGGCTAATTTGATAATTTTGAAACTTTTCCAAACATTTTTCAATCTCACAAATTTGTTGTAAGGAATGCTTTCCTAAAAACAACTTTTGTGTTGAGAAAATTGGCATTTTATGGAAGAAAAATGGTGCTTCAATTAATTCTTGCCTTTCTGTACATAAGGAAAAATATTTCCTTTCAAAAATCTGATGTCATTTTCTGATACAGATATAGAAGCCTATTGTTGTTAAAAAGCTAAGGCATTGCAACCAAATACTTTTGGTACCTCATGAGTAATGTTACTTGTTACTTATTAATACAAGTACGCCTTAAAGAAGTTTTTTAACAACCACATGTTTTTTCAGTTAACAAAGTGTGTCCAGTAATGGCAAATACAGATTTAAGCCCTTATCTGGAAATTCCAGATACTTGCTGGGTATGTGCAATCTCACCCAGAACCATGCCAAATGTCTTGGCTCCTCACCGTGTGCAAAGGTCATACTGAATGTCACACAGAAAATGGATTCCCAGGTTTCTTTAAAGACTTTATAGGATTTATATGGGAAACCATCCAAGCCAACTGTTTTCCCATTATTAGAGTGAATTAATGGTCTCCGCAGCTAATGCTTTTTCTGAGACACCCCTTTGTATATGTAGGCGTGAGAGGCATTTGGAGGCTGTTAAGCAGTCCATTAATTTTTTAAAATGTACATCAGAGTAGTGATTGCAGAGTATATATCATCACAGACCTGACTACAGGCTTTGTTTTTGTGTTTGTTTAAAAGTGTTTCCCTTCATCTTGAAATGAAATGGAATTTATTTTAGTATTGTTTCATTTTCTAAGTGTACATTCTACGTACTATTTTCCTTGCCCGTTCTCCATTTATTTTGTTGTTCCCTTAGATACAGATATTAATGTGCAGCACATTCTGCATTGGGGATGAAGATAATTTTTATCTGTAAAACCTGTAAAATGGAAGCTTCATCCCTCCAATACAATGTGTTTGATTTTTCAAAAATCACAGTTTGAGACTGATCAATAAGAGCTGTTATTTCTATGACAACTTGCATTTCAGGAACTAAAAGGACTTTAAAAAGCGTTATTGAGGCCCGAGAACATCCTGAAAACATTTAGCAATTCAAGGTGTGTTATTTGTCCTTTCTGAGCTACACAAACACAACACCCTGGAATATGGTACTACTAACAGCTCCTCATACCTCAGCTTGGTGTTGGAACTAAAGCAGAAGATGACATGGTTGTTACTTTATCAACAACACATGGGCAGGGGACTGAAGAGGTTCTTTGGTGGGACTTCAGGAAAGAACAGATACCAAAAGCTGAGGTATTTGAATGATGCTTATTATACAACAGTAGCAGAGTAAGGGGAAACCTGACATTTGTTATTTCAGCAAAATCCTTTATTAAACCTTCCTCATTATGTCTGTAGTATACCAATGCAACATCAATATTTCTTCCTGATGCCCAGGTCCTTTTCTTATTTTCTTTAGCTGGAACTCTAAGTTAACTTGGTACTTCTAATCAGCTACTTGAAAGATTATATCAACTTACCAAGTTATGTGCCATGTGCACTGTGAGCTTTCAAGTGAGACCTGATGCACTGATTAAAAACATGGTACAGTTAAGAAAAAAACAACCAATAAGTTTGGGGATAAAAGAACATTTATTTTTCCAAGATTTTGTTTATTTAACTCCTTGATTTGAAAACAGATGCTGAAAACATGAGTAACCAGTCCCACAGATCCCAAATATGAAAATACTTTCTTGAGTGTCTGAGAGATTTGGGAGAGCCAGTTTAAGTAATTTATTTTTACATATCAGATTTTTTTACCCTGGATGATTTCACAGATCTGGAGTGAAAAGCAATTAAGAATAATGTCAGCCTTACATATGGCAAAGGAAAGGAAAGAAATGCCCCTGAGAATGGGAGAGTTTACATCTTTAATTAGGTCTGCCGGCAACAGTTTAGTTCATTTGCATTGCTTTTGAACAATCCCTTTGCTGAGTTGGGCTTGGAGGTTAGGCTCAGAAAATGCACACTCTGGCACCAAAACATCTTTTATTTACCCTAACACAGACCATACACTAACTTCTGCAGCTGAGGTTTCTTGTGCAATGATTTCTGCAGCCTTTATGCTGCACTAACTGATTTCTGGAGAACTTACTTGCTTTTGGCTCTCATGTGCTTCTGAGGCAAGTCTGCAGGATGCCCCTCGCACAGACCAAAGAGTAAATGTCCAGTTATTTCCTGAAGGTCCAGTGTTCATACACTCACCCATTTTCCGTTCTTTCACATACTGCTCCAAACAGCCACAAGTACCAATACTGACATTGTTTACTCTGTGCTATGAGATCTGTAGGACTATCCTTTGCGTGTGTGTTCATTTGTCAAACAGGAGGCACATTCTGCCTGAAGTATAAACATTTTTAAGCAGTCATGGTACAGAAGCAGCTCCACATAACAAAACAGCAAGACAAGATGGGACTGAGAATTATAAGGATTATTAAACAAATATCATTGCCCCCAAAACAAAGGGGAAGTTACCTCTTCAAAATACTCCACTGTCCAGGAAAATTCCAGCTTTTTACCACTCTCTGTCCCGTGAAATCCATTTAATAATAAGCTGACCAAACCTTTCTTCCGTTTTGTGACTGTCTATTCCAAATGGCCTACTGCCAGAAATTTTTGCTGGGAGTGGAAGCCATCTGATATTCCAGCACAGAGAAAGACAGCAAAATCTTCAGCAGGAGGCTGACCAGAGAACCAAATGGCGTTCAGAACACAGCCAATATTTGCCGTGCAGTTTGGGAGACAGCATATATTGTACACAAACACAATTCAGCTGGTAACCAGTTTTTGTCCAATGGGCTCTTTTTAAGTTCTGAAAAAGTAAAAGGTGGACTTATTATTTAGAGCCTGTTAAATAAAAGCTCAAACCAGTCTTTCAGACAGCAAGGAAAGACCTTGCAATCTTTGTGATGAGGGACGACAACATACCAGAATACTTTGCTGATGTGTGTTAGCCTTATATTTGAAAACTTCACCAGTACCGGACTTAAACACAATGTATTTGCAATGCTTCACACTTATTGATCTAGACATGCTTTCCAAGTTCAATTTTTCTTGCGCAAACAGTAGCAAGATTTCCCACCAGACAGTACACCTGCATCAGCCTTCACTATTGTTAGACTGGACATTTGCTGCACAGCTGACATATGTACTTTTTCTGTTGTCACCGGTTGATAAAATGCAGGAAGAGATTAACTCATTAGTGTAGTTAATGTGTTAATGGGCTACAACAAACCAAAAAGATGGGTTTAAAACTGCTTATAAAGTCACAGGCAAAACCCACCCCTAGCCTCTTCCCGGTGGTGGAAGAGGAAGAAAGGAGGCCTGGGTGCTGAGTGAACACTTCTCAGCTGTAGAAAAAACACCGGTGTGTTATCAGCATTGTTTTGTCCACAAATATGAAAACCTCACCATGTAAACTGCTGCAAGAATATTAACCCCATCCTAGCCAGTGTCAGAACTGTTGGTTTTGTCAGTAATCTCCAGCATGTATTTCCTTGACAGGGTTTCCACAGCTGGAGCCACAGCCATATCTGAGAAGCAAATGTCATAATCCTTTTTATCACTGAAGGCAAAGGGTAGCAATACTTTTGGGTTTGAGTTCTCTTCCTTGTTAAAGGCAGAAGGGAAAGTGTAATCTCACTGTTTCTCTTCATTTAAAAAGCTGATGACAACATGAAAAAGCCCAATCTCTTGACTATTTCTAAATGCATATAAATCACCTAAGATCAGGTCATCAAATGCCATATAAAGTGCTCAGACTTTATGCTTATGAACTTAATTTGTTGCTGATATTGATGTGCGGAAGCAAAGTCCAACTCATGGAGAGAAAGAGCAGGTATGCTTTATTGCAGCGCTGAGCACACAGAGGGAAAATCCTAAAAATCCTGTGCACCAAAACACAGATTTCATCAGGTTATAGACAGTCTTTTCATACATCTGCATAAACAGGAGGGGCTATTACTATTAATAGGACAGGCAGGGAAGGAGAGGAGGAGGTGTTGCCCTCTATATCAGTGATCAGTTGGAGCTCCATCTGGGGAAGGATGATGAGCTGGTCGAGAGTGTATGGGTTAAAATAAAGGGGATGACAGGGGAGGGTGATGTTACTGTAGGGGTCTGCTACAGGCCACTTGACTAGCTAAGGCAAGCAGATGAGGCCCTTCACAGGCAAATAGTAGCGGCTTCCAGGTCACAGGCCCTGGTCCTCATGGTGGATTTCAACCACCCTGAAATCTGCTGGAGGGACAACACAGTAAGACACCAGCAATCCAGGTTATTCTTGGATTGCATAGATGACAACTTCCTCCTCCAAACGGTGGAGGCACCAACAAGAAAAGGAACCAAGAAGAACACGCTGAACCATGTTCTCACCAACAGGGAAGGGCTGGTGACCAATGTGAGGCTCAGGAACAGCCTTGGCTGCAGTGACCATGAAGCAATTGAATTTAATATCCTCCGGGCAACCAGGAGAAAGTTTTCTAAGCTTACGACCCTGGACTCTGGGCGTGCAGACTTTGATCGCTTCAGGAATCTGCTGGCCAAAGTATCATGGGATGAAGCCCTTGAGGAAAGAGGGGCCCAGGACAGCTGGTTAGTATTCAAGGATCACCTTCTCTGTGTCCAGGAGCAATGTATACCAACAAAGAGGGAAGAAGGGAAGAATGCTAGGAGGCCTGTCAGGCTGAGCAAGGAGCTCGTGGACATGCTGTCCCACAAAAAGAAACTCTCCAAGGAGTGGAAGGGAGGACAGCTAGAATGGGGGGAATATAAGGACGCTGCCCTATCAGCTAGAGACTTGGTTAGGAAAGCCAAGGCACAGTTTGAATTGGGCCTAGCCAGGGAGGTCAAAGGGAACACAAGTATATGAATTCATATACTACAAGTATATGAATGGTAAGAAGATGACTAGGGAAGGTGTGCGTCCCCTCAGAAAGGAAACAAGTGTGGTGGTCACAAGTGACATGGAAAAGGCTGAGGTTCTCAATGACTTCTTTACCTCGGTCTTCACTGCAAAGGCCTCCAACCACACTCATTGGGACATTGAAAATTATGGCAGGGACTGCAAGGAAGAACTGTCCACCATAAGTGAAGATTTGGTTCATGATCATCTGAAGGACCTGAAAGAGTTCAAGTCCGTGGGACCAGATGGGATCCAGCCACAGGTACTGAGAGAAATGGCAGATGAGTTTGCTAAACCCTTGTCTATGATATTCCAAAAGTCATGGCGGTCTGGTGAAGTCCCCACTGACTGGAAAAGGGGAAACATAATTCCTGTTTTGAAAAAGGGTAGGAAGGAGGAGCCAGGGAACTACAGGCCAGTCAGTCTCACCTCTGTGCCCAGTAAGATCATGGAGCAGATCCTCCTGAAGGCACTGTTGAGACAGGATATTTATGAAGACGTGATTGGGCACAATCAGCATGGCTTCACCAAGGGCAAGTCCTGCGAAAATAACCTTCAACATGTTGTTATCCACCTTGCTCTGCTGTTTGAAGATTAGTTGTTCTCTCCTCTTTACGTGTACTTCAAGGCTGCCAACCAGACTCTTTTGTTTTACGAACCCCCCACAAAATTCTTCTCATCCAATCTCAAAGCACATTCACATTCCTCTTTCCCAGGTAAAGCAAAACTACGTTTTACAGCACATCTCTTCACACAGTTCTAACTCTCAGTCTCCTTATATCTGTATGATGAAAGGCACGTTTTCTAAAAGCAAGTATCAGAGTAATAAGTGTGTTCAAATTTTGGCAAACAAATTGCTAACATTATCCCAAACGTACAAGTGTTTTCAGATGTTGGAAATTACAATGGGATTTGGAGCTTCAGTGAAATGGCAAAGTAACTTTCACTATTTACAAAGAAGGCCAAATGGCCAAGTGGCTTGATCAGCTTAGTAAAACGTTTTGTCTTTTTAAATGAAAGCCTAATACTAACTAGTATTTGATCACAGCTTAATTTGTCTTGAAGTTTTTTAAAATCAGCAAGAGAAGACATTATTACTTCACCTTCTGTTTACTTGCTTTGCTTCTCTCCAGTTGCCTTTTCCCTATTTATGCAAATAAACAAAATAGTAATAATAGCCTTTCAGGCATTAGTATGTTCCTAAGAGCCACAGCAAGGCCTGTTTTGACTTTACTTAGCAAGATCTGCTTAACTGTGAATCGCAGCACTGAAAGAAGGATCAAGCAACCAAGCAAGCAAGTGGCTGAAACGATCTGTAAACTCTGCTTATCCCAAATTAGTTTAGCAATGTGGGTAAGAATAGTGTGTTGTTTTCACATTCAAGTGCATATATTAACAGTTACATATGCAAAACAAATTCCCCCTTATGGAGAATGAATTATGTGAATGTAACTTGTAGCATTAATTTGGACTTGTAAATTTAACCCACTCAAACATAAAAAGGTTTTCATGCACTGAATATTTCTGAGGTGGTTTAATATGTATAAAATAAATACTGAGAAGATGACAGAAAAGTATGCCCTCTATAGTCAGTTTGCCTGCCAGAAGTCTGATTAAGGCATTCAGAGATTTTTACATAGATAAGAAAATAGTTATCTATATGCAGTGAAATATACCTCAAATACTAATTACTTTAAATTTCACTTTACACATTCAAATAAAGGTAGGCGCATGTGAGAAGTTCAGGCGATGATTCACTTCTTTGTAGGAACTGAAGTTAAATAAGTAAACTATAACAGCCAACCCAAACAGAGGGATGTTCCATATCAAATGACATCAGCCCAGATAAAAAAGCTAAAGTAAAGAAGGAAGAAGGGTTGAGACAATCATTGATTTTTGTCTCCCATAGCAACCACTACTTCCTGCTTCCTAGAGTAGCAGCCATCTTCACCTGCTGATGGGAAGTAGAGAATAATCTATATAATTTTTTTTGCCTCTGTGAGTGCTTTTTCTTTTTCTGCTTTATTTAACTGTTGTTGTTTTTACCTACTAATCTCTTGCAACATTTTTCCCTCCTCTGTCCACCCAAGAAGGGGGAAAGAATAGAGTGGCTTTGGTGGGCACTGGCCTTCAGACAGGGCCAAACTATCACAATGGGTGATGTTATCATAGAAGGATACCAAAAGGGACCCTTTGTGAACCCATGTTCACTGCGTCTGATAATTGCATTACTCTTTAGGTAACTTTCAACTGTGCACAGTATAATCTTCTCCATAATTTTTCCAGGAACAGAGGTTAGACTAGCAGATCTATAGTTCCCTGGGTCTACCCTGATACCTATTTTGTGGATCAGAATATCAATGGTGAGCTTCCAGTCAGCAGAGCACTCCCCAGAATACCAGGACCTCCAACAGACAGTTAATAGGAGTTCTGTCATAACATCCACCAGGTTCTTCAGAACTCCAAGCTGAATATCATCAGGCACCATGGACCTGAACATTAAGCTGATACAGTTTGTCCCTCACAGATTTAGTGTCTATAAATGAAAAGTCACTGTTTCCACATTGATGGTCCTCTGACTCAGGGTACCAGGTAGCCCAGAGTGTTTTATCATCGTTAAAGACCAAGGTATAAAAGGCACTTTTTCTTCATCTGTATTAGTCAGATCATCCTGTTCTATATTTACAACAAAAATTGGTCCAATGTTTTCCTTAGATCTTCCTTTGCTTAAAAGCCCTTCTTTTTATTTGGCATAGCAGTGGCTAGTTTCAAGTCCCAATCGGATTTGCCCTTTCATGTGTTCACCATGCATGTATGAACTACAGCTCTACGATCTTCCTGCAAAGCCTGACCTTGCTCCTAGAGTTTGTACAATTTATCTTTCGTCTTCTGCTCCTTGAGTTCCCTGTTCAGCCAAACTGGTATTCTGTCTCACTTGCTTGACGTACGACATGGTGGACTTTACCTCCTCTGTGCTTTTGAAATGTAATTCTTGAAGAATTACAGACTCTTAAATGTTAGTAAACAGATTCCTAGGATACACTGCTGAATAGCTCTCTGAATAGCTTAAAGTTTGCGTAACCATTTCATTATCATTGTGGCTGTAACAGCCACCTCTCACAAGTCCTTCTCTAGTCACAAGCAGCAAGTCCAGGAGGGTGTTTTCTCTAGCTGGCTGACTGACTACTTGTGTCATGAAGTTATCTCCTATGAGATTCAAGAATTTTCAAGACCTGTTTGTCAGAGCAGTATGACATTCCCAGTTCATGTCTGGGAAGCTGAAATCTCAAATAAGAACAAGGGCTACCAATCCCAAATGGTCAATTTTCATCTCTGAAATTAGCAAGTTAGAAAGCATCACTTCTTCAAAGGGTTTTAATTTCAAAAGTGGGCAAAAGCAGGTTTGTCAGCCCATATCTTAATTTCCTGTGTTTAATAGCATTAATATTGCTATTCCATATCCCTTTTGGTTCACTGATATGATACCTGCACATATTTACTTAGCTTCCTTAAAGTAACAAGGGATTCAAGCACTCTACAGTCACCCAGGTTTGAAGTTGTTGACTACACTAAGTAGATCAGATTGAAGACCCACCAGTTTAGAAATTTGAAGCACTCACTGACAAAATTCACAGTATCACAGTATTATCAAGGTTGGAAGAGACCTCATAGATCATCAAGTCCAACCTGTCACCACAGAGCTCAAGGCTAGACCATGGCACCAAGTGCCACGTCCAATCGTGCCTTGAACAGCTCCACAGTTGGCGACTCCACCACCTCCCTGGGCAGGCCATTCCAGTAAATTATTAAAAAATAAATTTATTTGCAGTATTTAATGGTATTGCTAGACAAGAACATAACTGTGTTTCCCTGCACGTCTCATTGCAGCTCCAAAATACTTTGGAAAACAAAAACAAATTTGCCCACTTACGACTAACTCCTGTGCATATGACAGCAAGATAAATCCAGTGTTTGCACTTTTGATAAACTGGTATCTACAAGGTTCCTTTTCCTACAGTGAGGACAGAGTAACAATAACAGATCTACAATCTACTATTCTGCTCAGCAAAAGAACCTTTAGTGTTCCTCTTCTCATTACAGCCAATATTATTTTTCATTAACTGCAGTGACAGCAGTATTTTGTCTCTAGGAAATAAAAATACTGTAAAGAAAGAAAGAAACCTCTTAATGAAAGAAAACCAAAGAGGTAGCACATAATGATCAACAATTCCAAGTGCAAGGTCCTGCAGCTGGGTCACAGCACTCCTCAGTAACAATCAATGCAAGCCGGGGGATGAAGAAGTTGAGGATAGCCCTGCAGAGACTAAAAGACCTTTAAGGGTCCCTTCCAACAGAAAACATTCTATGATTCTATCAAATCTTTGGTTACTTAATCAGCTATATAACACAACCATACAGGGCTTTCCCTGTCTTTTCCAGTAAGGTACGTTAATAAATATCCTCCCTTAAATGAATGCAGCTAAGACGTACTACTCCAAGACTAACTGGATCTAGTTATTGAAAGAAAACGTAGTTTAACATATGCATGAGGAGATCCTCTTTGCACCTCAACAGTGATTTGAAATGCTCTGGTTCACATGCATGTGTGGATTTTTTAACTGTCATTGACGAAAGAAAATTTTACTAAATGTAATGCTATAGTAATCAGGAAGCTGCTGTGGATGGGTCTATGTAGTAAGAACAGATGGCTCAGGTTAAATCTATTTATTAGCAGTCACTTGACACGGAGACTGAAAAAGAGAAAAACAGATGCAGGCATAGAGTAGCATTGATGTAATAGTTCAACAGCTTAAAATTGAAATCAGTTTCATTCTTCCAGCTCACTCAAATTTCCCTTAACCTTTCACCATACCTTTTTAAAATTTACTGGTTCTGATTATTAATTTTTGAAAATCTGCACAACACTTACTCTGGAATATTGCTAGACAGCTGTTTCTCCACTGCTGAAACCCAAGAACTTTACTGTTACTCAGTGGAAAAACAAGGAACAGAAACACAGAAAAATCATCGAACAGTGATAGAAACCTAGTCTGCTCTGGCAAACTGTGTAGCTTCGGCTGTTCAGGTGCTTTCATATGGAATTCCTTCTCTCCTTTGTTTATTGTACCTATAGAACTACGTGTAGTTCTTTAACAACAAACATTTCAGTTTTCTGAAATGTAAATAATTTTCTTGCATTTTCTGGAGGGATTAATTAAAATACTTTTAATGCTTAATTCTGGATTTTAGCCTCAAAAATGTAGTGGGCAATACAGTGGTCTGTGGATTCAGAAGACAATTATATTACTGTTGTTCCCTTTAAACTCATGCAAATGGAAGTTGCATGAGTTTAAAGGTTTAGAGGGTTTTTTGTAGGTTTTTTAAGGGGACAAGTCTGCTGACTCTGGTGCTGTTAATACAGTGATCATTGCTTTGATGTCTCATCTTCCCTTCTTTGAAAGATTTTGGGTTCACAGGGAAAAAGAAGTAACTTTGTCACCATTAGATCAATTTGACCTCACGTCCTTTCATAAATGTGAAATTAATTCTCAAAGATACTGATCCCAGCAACTGTACCCTGACCTGGGTCAACCCTAATTACTATTTCATGTGGTGTCACGCTCCACTATTGTTCCCAGGAAACGTGGCCTCCTTTTCACTCAGCAACCTTTACAAGACAGCATCTTGTTAATGAATAGTAAGAGCTGAAAAAAACATTGAGTTTCAAATGACCTCTCTTGTGTTGTAAAAAGATATGTGGATTGATAAATGCACTAGAATGTGTTATTATCCATTATTCAGTTGATACTAGTGAACATCTGGCATGGGGAAGGTGAAATGACTGTTTACTTCTCACAGTATTAACGTTGATTTTTCAAGAAGCATGCAAAAGCACAATAATTTCACCCTTTCAGAGGAGATAATAGTGTGTATCAAAAATAATTTCATCTGTTACTACAGTTCTACAGATTCAAATGCTAACTGTAATCGTTATGGATTACATGGTTTTGTATAAGTAAAGTATAAAGTATCTTTATATTTCCTTACAGAACTGAAATATGACTAACAAGGATTGTCAAATGTCAATCTATTTCAAGTCTACAAAACAAAAAGGAGATAGGTCAGGGAGTGATACCAGTGCAGTAGGGTATAGCAGACACAGAACATTTTGTTTCATCTAGGTGATCTTTTTGCCAGCAGAGCTGAATCAAGCTGATTTTCAAATATAATTTAAAAAAACCTCTTCTCTAAATCACAGATATGAAAGCTTGATAATGTTTGCTTGAACTCTGTTGGTTGTTCTGTTTCTTCAGTTTCCAGATAGAACTTCTTACATTTCAACAGGTACTCTACAAACTTTAAAGAAACACGGATACATGAGGTTTACCAATCAACAGTAACTTACATAAAAGTATTGTTAAATGAAATTAAAGGGAATAGAATATTTGTTAGCCCTCTGAACCTCCAGAAATTCGTAGCAAGAACTGCTAGTAAAACGAAAAGCACAGGTGGAAATATTAATTGTAACTGCATTAATCTGTACTGTAGCGGACAGATTAGATTCATAAAACAGTTAAAACTACAAGGTAACACATCTGTCTATCAGAGTCTAGGGCACTTACAACAAAGTGCAAGTTTAGCTGTACAGCTGCTACAGCGCTGCAAATAAGGTGTGTTTGATGAAAATGTCTTTTTAACCTCATACTACCATGGACAGATGAATACCATTTTGTAACCGTATCACAGAAAATGTTCAAAGCTTTGAGGAGGAAATGGAAAAGTAGACCACCATCATACTAGTGACAAAACTGGGAACAGAACAAAGGTCTTTCTGTTCCTAGTCTCAACCATTACACACTTACTTGGGTTATAAGATTGTGAAATAAAAAATTGTGTGTGGTCTATAATAGCATCCCTGGATTGACTACTCTAGTTAGCAAAAAAATAGATAAAGGAAGCTTATCTACCTCAACATTGAGCAATTAAACCTGTCAAATGTTACTTACACCTTGAAGATGAATCTTGATCTTGCCACTGAGATAGTGACTTGGCATGTTTTAATATGCTACACCCACAGCAGTGAAACATCGATGTATACCATTTGGAGAGATGTACAAACCATTGTCATGAGTCCCACTGGTACCTCCTTGCACTGAAGAAATATTTTAGTTGTGGTAAGACATTTTAGCCCCTGATATAGCAAGAGGTAAGACTACTCAGACCAACTGCTCTGGAAGATAACACAGACTTCATTCTTACTAAAAGGGTGGGTGAGCTTATGTTGGGATGGGGTAGTTTATGCAATTATGCTGAAAATGATATTTGATTGAACATTGTATAGGAAATATAGTACCATCTCCTATTTGCTCCCCTTCCCTATCATACAGTATGAAACAAATAAGAAGTGCCTTGTTACAATGTTTGCTACAACCTAAAGCTAGTTCAATTCAGAAAATATTTTACATTTTGAATACCATATAAAGTTGTGATTCATCTGTTTGCAATCCTTTCTTGTTTGTTTCATCACTGCCATAGCAATTCCTGCCTTTTAAGTACCAAGTATATTGTTGAAAAATACACTGCTTCCTATAGAAGGAAATTCTTTTCTATTACGTGCCCCTCGTCAGTAGAAGTATATGAATTACAGTCCTAATTACTTTTTTCATCATGACTTCAAAAGGCTGTCTCCTCACAACGGTGTTCAAAAGATTTGGTCCTCAAAAAGATCATGGTGATCAAATTATCAATGTTAATATATTTACTTTTGCATAATTTTTTATAGTACCCTAGTGCAAAGCAAGTAGTTTGCAACAAAAGTCTGTGAGACGCATGTCAGAATACCAGTCTGTCTCTCTCTAAATGCACTTACTTTCAGGCTTCTAAGCAACACTCACACCCAAAAAAAAAAAAGAAAAACATTTAAAGAAAATACCCACTAATGGTTTGGCATTTTCATGCATGTAAAAGCACTGTTTTGTCAGAACTGCAACTGTAAAAGGAAAAGGAGAATGCATCTTACACAAAGTGATGCTACTGGTTATTTGGGAGTAGGACTTGGCAAATTTGTTGTTTTTTCAAATCATAGGACAGTCTACATTGGAAGTGACCAAGGTCTGTAGTTTGACCTCCTACCCTAAGAGGGATTGCCTTTGACAGGCTCCCAAGGGGCTTGCATCTGTCCATGGCAGATGCCTATCCCTACCCTCTGTTTTAACATTTCTGAGGTTTCTCTTATTCTTGATCCAGCACTACTCACTTAACTATGGGTCACTAGGTCATTTTTCCAGTTTAGAACTCTTCTGAACAGTTTGATGAGCATGTTGACAAAGAAGGTTTTGCCCTATTTTAAGGAGTGTATGCCATCTCTTCCTAGCGATCCTCAAACTACAGAGTGGGTCATGTGAGAATAAAAGACAAATTCCTATTCAAGACACCTACTGTGCAATGATACATTCATCGGTGTTGATTTGCAGAATCAAATAGTTTCCCTTAAGTTTTTCCCCTGAATCAAACCAGATGAGACCTAGCCTTGACTATCATGCTGTTGCTGTTCACTTCTAGAACCATGTCATTACTCTTAGTCTGCCTTGGACGTGTCATCAGAGCCCATAGGGCTGAGCAGGAGGGAGGAATAATTCAAGGGCTTGGCAAGCAATAGATTCCCAAATCTGAGCTTCCCACAAGCAGGAAACCGCCTTAGATAGCAAGTCAGGTTAGCAGATGTCTGCCTCTGGAGTCACACACTATTACTTGATGATTCCTTATGACACTTCTACAGGATTTGGGCTCTGGTGCTTCTTCAGACACTGCTTTCTGCCCTTCACCTGTTGTCAGGGCTGTACTGTGCAGCCTCAAATATGCAGATAAAGCTGCAGCTGCCCTCCTTAAGGTTTTACCAGAGACCTTAAGCTTCCACCATTCCCCCTTTTTGTGCACCATGGCCAGCCGCAGTTTCTGCCTGCATCTCTTTATGAGCAGTTGGCCATTCAGGCTCTACTCTCTGCAGAGTCTATGAAGATCTTGTCAGCACAATGTCCTTGATCACCTCACCCTGAGACTGCCAGCAGCCCTGGGCACAAGGACATTCCTCCTCCCTCTGGAGTTCTGTTGAAGTCCAGGCCTCTGGCATGTTTTGCACTCTATAGGTCAAGTGAACTATCAAAATATCATACCAGGGGACAGTCAAATCTAAATCCTAAATCATTTCACAAAAATTCATCTGCTTCTCTGTCAGTTAAATGTATTGAAGGTAAAGGCTATTCTGCATCTGGTCTTTGCAGTCATAGTATTACAGACTTGTCCCACAAACGCAACACCTAATATTTCCAATACTCCCTGCCATCAGGTGCCTGCGCAGTGTTGTCTTTTCATGTAAGGCATCATGCTGCCAGCCACCAGGATGTCTTCTCACAGCAGCCTTTCCATCTGGTGTTACCTCTGCTATCCTGCACCTACAAGCTAGGCGCCTACTTCCACATGGAAAATTGAACCATAGAGGAAGTCCTTGATGCTATATTACGCCTTATTTACTCTAACAGGTTACTGAAAAAAATCATGTTGTCACATCTGACCACCATAGTTTTCTACTCCTGATAGCTAAAACTCTAGTATTTACATGCAGTCCCAACACCCAGTTCAAAGCTCAGTGCCTAGTGCCATGTTGCCTCCTCTTAGTTCACGTCCCTGCCACAACGTAATTGCAACAGTGATTAGTCAGTGTACGTCTACTGGTGAGATATTGAGGGACAGATATATTTAATCAGAATCTGAATATTTGTCACAGACAAAAAGAATTATTTTCCTTTGGTTATAAGAATAGTTTGCAGGAAATTTAAGATATTTTGTCCAAAAAAATCTCTTAATTGAATTATTTGGAGAATTAATTTCTTAAGGCCAGAATCACCAATGTGCTCTCCCTGTTCTCTGCATGAGGGAAACAGGAAAACACAGTTCTTTCAGATTGAGATTTTTCAGAGACTTCTGTACTTCTGACTGTGAGACCTCTGTGGAAGACTGGAAGAGGATGGCTGCTGTTCAGCGGCCAGTCTCCGTAAGTTTGCATCTCCAGCCAAGTCCTATTTAATTCTGGGGTCTGGGAAGCAGATAAAGAATCACAGACACAGGGTTATTTCTGCAGTGAATTCTGAGAGGAAGCTACGTGGCATGTAGCTGGGTTTCAGGCACAGCACATTGCTCTGCATGGGAAAAAAAGCTTTTGATTTTCTTTATAAGCTGATATATGAGGTCACCAAAGAACAAAACATGTCACCCTTCCCAGAGGCTGACTGTTGTCTATGAACAGACAGGTAAATAATCCAATTCTATAACTGTCCTTTTTGTGGAAAAAATTAGCACAACTGTATTTTATATAATTACGTACATACCTACACATCTTCATTCTTTGCGCTTGGAAATGCACTGCTTCATGCTGATAAATGTGGTGGCAGCTACTCTCAGTCTAAATCTCTATTTAACATGATTTTCAAAAGATGTAGGAATATACTTCAAAGCTTCCATAATACTGGTACTGAGTCCTATTTTTTCCTACCTGCATGCTTTCTTTTCTTGAGCTACCTTAAAATAGACATGATCATTATAATATAGAACTAACATTAAACCAATTCAAAATATAACTGCCCATAAAAGTAGAAGTCACACTGTAGGTCTGAGACGAGAAAACAGAAATATCTAAAAGGAACCTTTGTTTAGTAAGAAACTTGCTATCTGTCAACAGGAAAAGTTCAGAATTATTTCCTTTTTCAAAAAATGAGTATTTGTCATCAAACAATGCATCAATTATTTATTAAATAAATTATGACTACTACATATGTAATGTGGACTAATTATTCTAAAAGCATTAATCAATGTATTAAGAATTCTTTGACAATAGTGAGGTTTCTGTGTTGTTACCACAGTAAAATTTATCTCACATAACTGTAATGTCCTTACTGATACAAATATCACCTCATTTTAGTTAATTTCAGGAAAACATTCTAGAAGTGCTCTAGGCTGAAAGGGATGATGAATAATTTTTAGACTGAAAGTTGAAGTGGATTGATTAGGAGCAATTTCTTATGTTTTACACAATAAAAAGATGAACTACATGGTTCACAGAGCCAATTTGCAGAGCAACCTCTTCTCTCTAATTGCTGCTAGACTAATGTAGAAGCACACTCCTAGAAAGTAGAGAGATCCATTTACCCAATCATATAATTTAAGTAGTGAACACAAGTACTGGATTTTTCCATTACCTTTCATATTAGCCTTGCTACATTCCACCTGTGACCCTCCTTTTAAGAGCGCAATGCTCTTTTATACAATTTTGTAACCATAATAAAAGTCCACTTCAAAATTTTTCAAAGTAGACTAAGGACACTTCAAAAATCCCCATAATTAGGGATATAACCAATCTCACTAATTCCTGGTAATGTTTTGTAAAACCAAATTATTTGCAAAAAGGTCTGACAAATTACTGTCTTCAGGAATAGAAAAAACATTTCCTGTATTCCATCTGACAGAAGAAACTAGTGACTATTCTCTTTTGACTACTTATTCTGCAGCTGACCCAGCTATTGTAAAATTTATTTTAAGAATTGTTCAAGTTTGTATCAACAGGAAACAAACAGATTCCTATTTAAATGAAGAAAGAAATATTTTTCCCCAACACCATTCACAAAAAAATATATAACATACTGTTGCTGGGGAGAAAAAAGGTGTATGCCAGCTTGCCCATCACAGCAAGCCAGAGTACACAGAATAATTAGCTTTATGTTCCACGTATCAACTCTCAGGATTTTTTCACGCATTAAAAAAGAACAACGTAAGTAAAAACAAACCTAAGAGCAGAAGCTGTTTCCGTGCAATGATTCCAAGTTTCTTTATTGAAATAAGAACATGTTTTTTAAATACCTTGAAAGAAAATGAAAACACGTTTGAAGAAATTATTCTTTATTATTTGAGAATAAAATACATGTATAGTGTAGCATTTAATGGTTTTGAGTGATGTTTATGCATTTATTGATCCTGCTGGACTAGATTGGACTAGATGATCTTTTGAGGTCCCTTTGATTCTATTATTCTATTCTATGATTTAAAACAGATGTCACAATGATCTGGTTAGGATATTTGGGGGAAAAAAACATATATTGTACAAAGGCGCATTTATTGGATGTACTGCACATACATAATGAACATATGATTTTAAAATAATTACAATCCTGATAAAGGACAGTAAACATGGTCCACCTGCTGTATGCCCTGGTAATCCCTTCACAGATATGGGATTTCCCAAAGACTTTGATAAAATGAGCTAAGTAACTCAATCTTCAAATGAAATTACTTCTCCGAACTATATAGAACTGTTTTACCTGTTCCAGGAAAAACAAGGAACAAGTGAAAAACAGGCTATGATGTCCTAGTCAAACAGCAGGAACTGAACTAGCAAAGGTGTTACAGCTGACACAGATTCAACTCTACCACGTAATGGCAAAGTGGGATCTAGATGATATGGGTATAATTTTCTGATGGAAAATTCCTTACTAAGACCCTTCTCATTTGTTCTTTCCTGAGACCATTTCTAGCAAAGGTTTGATATTGAGTAGGGGAAGTTGTATTCTAAAATATTTACTATTTTTTTCTTTAAACTCTGTTCTGGCAGAGTCCTGTCTTTGTTAGATTTAAAACAGATTTTGTTTCAGCCAAACTGGAACAAAACCCAGCATTAATGCAAACATCTTACATAGAAACAACTTTACTTTTAAGGTGCGAAAAGAATTCTAGTAAGCAAGATTTCAGACTTGCACAGTGTGGACAATATAAGCATTTTGTCTTCCAATTTTTTAAAGCAGTTTACCAAAACAGTCACTTTTTCAAAATTAGATATATATATAGTTTAAAAATCTGATTGCTATTTTGAAAACTGGAAAACTTCCAGTTTTCTAGTGCTATAAGTAATCATCAGCTGTTAGCTTCTTTGTGAATTCAGCTCTGGGTATCCCTTTCTGCTACGGTGACCGTATCTTATTCACTACTTGCTAACTGGATTGAACAGGCTGCAATCCTAATATTAAAGCTACCCAAATAAACCCATATCATATCAGAGGTGTCTGCTATATGTTAAGTGGTTTTATTCCTGAGTGACAGAAGTTGTGCCAGCCTAATGTAAATAAGTTTCCACAGGGAAAAATGCATCAATGATTCTCAGGAGTAGACGCAAAAATTATATGGCTGTGGATAAGCAAAAATGGCCCATTTAAAGATCACGGTTTGCTTTTGTTAGAATCAAAACAATAAGCCCACCACTTCTAAGTATATCTGCATCCATTTCTTGAACAGCTTCAGGAACATCTGTACCTCAAGCACCAGTATTTTTCAACAGAAAAGCACTCTGTATTTTAATCCTAAAAGATTTTGTAGCCGCTTATAATTTTACAGTCAAAGCAAAATACATTTGAAAGGGATTACCTTTGTTCTGTAGCTCCAAATCACATAGCCATGATCAAGGCTTTTCCAACCGAACTGTTCTAACCTGTTCCTAAATGCTCCTGGAGCTGGAGCCCACCACATCCCCAGTTTAATAATAGATTAAATTGAGGTCTCCGTACATAGTATCTTCAAGAATATTTTCTTCCTGTCTAATCAGAATATTTTCTGTAGTAATTTAAACCTGTTACTGTTCTACGGAAGTCACAGTGAACAATCATATGTAAAAATCTCATATGTATTTGAAGAGTATCATATTTCTCCATTACTCCCTCCAATCTTACTTTGTATAAACAATCTGATTCCTTCCAATCCTTCCTCACATGTTTTCTCTACCAGTGATCATTCTTGCTTCTTGCTCTGGTTTTTTCGTGAGGTGCAGTCCCTCAATTTGCAAGGGGTAAGCCTGCACAGACTGAGCAGTGCTGACCAGAGAATTACTCGATACGTTGTATTTGTTTTGGCTGAGATGCAGTTATTTTTCTACACAGTCCTTCACAGGATGCCGTGTTTTGTACTTGTGACCAAACCGGCACAGATAACACAGGGATATTGTACTTACTGCTGAGCAGTTGCTTTCTTATACTGTCTCAGCAGTGAGCAGGCTGAGCGTGCACAAAAGGCTGGGATAGGACACATCTGGGACAGCTGACCCCAGCTGATAGGGGGATATCACAGTTCAGCAGTAAAAGCTGGGGGGAAAGATGATGACCTGCTTCAGATGATTTTGTGCCAGTTTGTATTTCCCAGGGTCATTAAAACACAACACAAAACCTAGGACAAAACTACAGTAAAGAAAAAGAAGTAGTTTTATTAACAGAGAACAAGAAATCATTAAAAAACAAGTGAAGGGGAAAAAAAACCCTGTAAATTGCTGATAGGCCACCATCAAGCAGCTTCTGCCCACTGCTGCAATTGTTAATCCCACCTTTGCCCCCAGGCCAGGGCCAAGTGAGAGAAAGGAAAACAGAGAGAGGAGGAAGATCTATTACCTTTCACCAGATCTGTGCTGCAAGAGAGCTGAGAGAGAGAGAGGGAGGCAGAGACTGCTTCTCCACACTAAACCCCAAGCCAAAACCAGGGCTTTCTGCTGGCTCACGGGTCTTTTAGAGTGTTATAAAGAGTGATATCCGGTTGTCATATGTCACATGGGTCATGTGATATCAAAGGGATCCAGGGTCACCCCATGACAGAAGCAGTAAGTCTTTCTCATGTTATGGAGACCTCCTGTTCTGGAAATGGCTGAACACTTGCCTGCCAATGGGAAGTGGTGAATAAATCTCTCATCTTGCTTTGCCTGTGCACAGTTTTTGCTACTGGGATGTTGTCTCAAACACAGGTTTTCTCACTCAAACTCTGATTCCTTCCCTCATCTTACTGGAAGGGAGGACTCCAGCAGCTGCATGGGCCTCAGCTGCTGACTAAGGTTAGCCTACCACAGGTCTGTTTCAGTTTTAATCCTTTCATATTTCCTTGTCAAACACCTGTCATTTTCACAGTTATAAGAGACTGAGGCTCATCTACTCTGCGGTCCACTACATGCCATTGCTTTACCTTTCTTCTTCCCTGCCTTCTCTCTATGGTAGCTGAGTTGAGGGACGAGGTGAACAGGCTGAGGAGTATCTGAGAGTGTGAAAAGGAGATAGATAGGTGGTGTAACACACTCTCATCTCTTAGAGCTGCCCAGGAGTCTGAGGAGCGTGGTATTTCCCATCACCTGGAAGAAGGTGCTCAGGAGCTGGAAGAGCTTGAGGTTTTGTCCCATAAGGAAGAAGGTAGGGTTCCCCCTGATGATGAGGAGGAATGGGAACAGGTTCCCATCTGTGGGGGAAACAGAACCCTCTCCTGCCCCCCTGTGCCTTTCCAGATGCCACCTCTCCATCTGCCCTTGGAGAATAGGTTCGGGCCACTGGATTTTGGGGATCAGGATGAGGAGGTCGAAGACATTGTCTTAACCAGAGAACCCCTGAAGAGAACCCTTACAAAAAACAAACTCAAAACCTCTAATACAAAACAGAAGAGAAGGGTGGTGACAGT
>VXBP01004274.1:30496-81583 GCA_013400115.1 Rhinopomastus cyanomelas
GGGGCGGGGGGGGGGTGCTCGGCTGAGAAGCCGCAGCCCAAGAGAGCCTGAAGCGCACACGAGCGGGCTACATACTTCCTGCTTCTTTCTTCTTCTCTTCCTGAAAGCAAACTGCACGCTCTGCTTTTTCATAGGCTAACCCAACACGGACATCCGGGGCAGGTCCAGGACCAGCGACACCCCCCCCAGGGCAAGTCCCCTGTGGGGGAGGGGTCCTCCAAAACAAAACAACTCCTTTCTCTTTTCCTCTTCATGAAAGCAGAACTACTGTACATTTGAAAAACGCTAGCAATTTTCAAACTACAACATGAACATACTGCGCAACAAAACAGTATTTAAACAGAAGTTTAAAAAAAGGTAATTAATACACACAACAGGAAATTGAAAAATTGGAAGACAGTATCATGGGTTAAATTTCGGAGGACTGAGCCATAATATATGACATGACATGATACCTTAGTGAAACAATCAGTTTCCATCCCATAAGCAACCTGAGGACTAGTAATACCCCTTCACATGACTGTATACAAAAGCAGCCACTGAAGTTCCTCCTTCTTTTGTGGGGTCGCTTCTGGATCACTACTGGTTTTCTATTGCTTGAGACCTGTGGACTAGGTGAAAAGTTTATCCCCTTTTACCTTTTTCCTTATAAATCCTTCTTTCCTCCCCCGCATTTTTTATTCATCTTTCCTCTAGGGCTGGATTTGCTTGTCATCCTTTTTTTCCCCCTTTCTTTTCTACCACGTCCCCACCAGGTTAAGATGGGGGAAGAAGTGTGGAGGAGAGGGGGAGGTTGCTTTTGCTTTCGATTTCTCAGGGCATCCTGGTTGCACATGCATTTGCAACTCCTGAGATCCAGATGGCAGAGGCTGCTTTTGTTTTATTCCCTCTTTCTAACTGTGCTTGTTCACTGTTGATAAAATGTGTTATAACTTATTTACTGTACATTTTTCCTTGGGTTTTTTTGTGTTTTGAAGACCCTGGACAGACAGGATTAAATTACGGGCTAGCTTACTCAGTTATTGAGAGACTTGTTCCTAGCAATATAACTGGTTCTGTGTTATCAGTGTTCAGATAGTATTTAAAACTAATTGGTTTTCATGATTAGATTAACTTGTGTGTAGGATTTTTTATTATTGTGGAGTATTGGGGGACTGTTTCTTAACAGTTTAAGAAATATGCCGACACCCCAGCAGACTGTGCTGCCATTCAGCAAGACCTGGACAGGCTGAAGAGCTCGGCACGGAGAAACTGAATGAACTATAGCAAGAGTAAGTGTAGAGTCTTGCATGCGGGCAAGAACAACCCTAGGTACCAGTATAGGCTGGGGACTGACCTGTTGGAGAGCACTGCACTGAAAAACTATTTGTTCTTTAATTTTGTGGTTCCTGGATCAGAAAAGTATGCAATGTTACCAACATTTTCTATTCATCAAACCTCCTGGTGTAGTCCAATTATTGCATTTGCTTGATTTCTACCAGGTTCTACTAAGTGCAATGGTGTAACCTCTAGCTGAGGGAGTTCTCAATCCTGAGACTCAAGAAGAAGTAGGCAGATTGCCCTACATGCTTGCCATACTACCCTCTGCATCCATACCATACATTTCAAATACAAATACTGAATTACATGTATAATTGATGCCAACATACTATCTATATTGTTGTTCAAACAAAAAAATTTAAATACTTCATGCAGTTGGCCTCTTATTCCAATACAAGATAATGTTTGAATTGCTGTGTATGAGTGTTGCAGTTTGAGAACTGCTAGAATTTTCAGAAGTGCTTTCATGAGGAAGAAGAGTTGTGCTGTGTCCTGGGGGACCTGTCCCCGGTTGCACAGGTCCCAGGACCCTTCCCCAGAAGGATCTGTCCTGGGACTTGCCCCGGAAAGGCTGGCTAGGAGCCTATAAAAACCGGGGCAGGGTCTTTGTTCGTGCCCTTTTTTTGGGGCTGTGGCCCTGAAGGGAGCAACCCCCCACCGCCCTGCGAACGAGCAGTTGGGGGGGTGGGAACCGCGGCTCCGAGGGGGACAGCAGTTCCCAAAGCAGCCGCGACCTGCCACAGCTCCCTAACCAGCCACAGCCCCGGCCTGACCCCACCGCTGGTGCGCATCTGCCGCCGTGCCGTCTGGAAGCGACCCCAGCCGCAACTTTAAAGTTTAATTAGAAGCCTTTGCCGCATTTCATTACAAGGTTATTTTGTAATTACTCAGCAGGTACTTCTGTGTTTGCTAATGCCGAAGTGAATGTACATGATAACTGCTGAATTATAACTGTACAGCTGAAGAAGATATTTGGAGAAATAAAGAATAGATAAAAGCATCATTTAAAAAGCAGCAGGGGAAAACTCAGCATTGATCACCCTTCCCTCCCCCAGCCCAATCTCAACTCCCCCCAAAACCATTAACTGTTGTAAATGGAAACTGGAACTGGTATACCAGTACTTAGGAAAAAGCTGTTTCTAATGAATGGAGAGATGGGCAAACTGCTATCATTGGCCCTCTACTCAGAGGGTTGAATGTAGTGCAGTGAGTCAACAGGATGAGGTAGAGTTGGGTTCTGAGATACACACTAATCAATTTTTCTTGGGAAAAAATACCAAACAAAAGTAAACCTACAGCTTATTTTGCTTGAGTAATACCAGCATTGCACACCCTCCCAAATTCTGCTGTGAAAAAAGAATTTGCCACTGTCAAACAAGACCCTTTAAAAAAATATAGTAATATGTTACTACCTCTCAAGCAGCTATACTACTACTACAACTGATACTAATATTATTCGTCAGACATTATTTTGTCATTCATTCATTCATTCACAGAAGTACAGTTTATATTTTAACACTTTCAGACGTAAGAAATTAAAGTTCAATTGATTGCTTCTGAGAACATGATAATTTGCTGTGCTGCCTTTTCTCTTTTAACTGGAAAAATTCCAGCAGGAAACATATACAGATACTAAAGCCCCCTCAAATTAAGCAATTTCTTCCATTTATCTTGTGCATCATTGCTGGTATTTTTCATCAGTATGAATGTTTTTCATTTTTACATTTTTCTGCAGTTGATTTGAGCTTTCTGCAATCAGTGTTTTTCAATATATTGAACAGCATTAATTTCCCTTTTTGCCATCTCCTTTGCTTATTATTCTTTACTGCTCCTAACAAAACCATTGATCTTTTTTCATGGAAGAAAAGAGAGAATACAGTCAGATTTGTCTCTGTGATATTCAGAGCTCAGTTATAGAATCATAGAATCATCAATCAGCTGCTTAGCTTCCTTCTTTTCTGCTCTTTACTTGGCTCCTTCCTATGTTTTTCATCCAATTTTCCTCCTGCTGGTTCCAAAGGATGCCCGTTACTGTCCATCAGCAGAACTGTGGCTGTGGCTGGACTTTCACACACACATTAAACCAGTTTTCACAGCAGTCCATAACCCACCCCATTCTTCTACACCCCCACACCCCACTCCTTCCAACCCTGCACCGTTTCCTCCTTTGTGCACCAGAGAACTGTTTCAAACTAAAGAGAACTTTTAGCCCAGTAGGATTACAGTGATGTTTTTGATAGGTTTTAACACAGCAGAAAGAAAACAGCGTGCAAGCACAAAAACTGGGGCAGGAAAAGTCTAATAACTCCTTTTAATGGATAAGATGGTTCATATAGATCTAAAGTAAATGCCTCTACCAAAACTATCACATTAAATAATCAGATCCTTTACTTTTCTCAGTCAGAAAATTCCACCCAAATCTTAAGGCACAATGCAGACACTATTTTATTAACTGGGATTATTACATAACTTCTGCAAACTGGCACGGGTTACACCAGTTTAAGCACCTTTATACCAATAACATAACGTCCAACAGTTGTCAATGGATCTCAGGTATATCACGGATAATGTAGCTGCATTGAAACTGCTCCCCACAAAAAGTACAGAAATTTACTTTCTGTACACCAGAGGTATCAGGTTACCCCAGGCATTTGAATGGTTTGCAAGTCTTTACTTCCAACAATAAAATGGATTAGAGACTATTGTAAAAAAAAAACAACCCACAGCAGCCTTAAAGTTTGATGCAGAGATTTTCAGTACTATGGGAAATACGAGGGAGTACATCTTGTATGTTAGTTCTGCACTGAGAGGATCCAATATAAATTTTGTGACTGATTTCTGTGTGCACCACTAGCACAACATCAAACAGATCAGATGTCTAAAGAATGTTTCTTCTTTGCCTAGAACCACAACCTTAGATACATTTCTCTACAGAGACTAAATTACATAAAAATCAGCAAATTATGCTTGCTTCTTTAAAATGCTGTTTTATTTAATAATTTTCTTTTTTCCTCTAGTCAAGATAACACCTTGCCAAAATACACTACTTTTAAGATACCTGGCTTTCTTGTTCCAACACCTGTTCATTGTCCACTAACAAATCCTTCTCATCTTTACAATCTTTTACCATTCCAAAATGAAGTCAGAAGTACAGATGCAGTTTGCCAGTTTCAGATCAACACAAAATCTTAGCTGACCAAACATATGCCTCTGTCATCAGGTAATCTTGGTTTGCTTACCTCCATTTCAGAACATCCACCTTAAATCTTCAGTCTAATAACGTATGTGCAACTGAATGTATTTATCATGAAGACTTAGAGTGGTGCATCCTACTGAAGATATAAAACTGGAATTTTAGATTCAAAACTATCCGTTTAATAGTGTCTTTATAAATGATGATGAACTGCATACGTAAATCAGCTTGTTAAAATTATCAGAAAAATATTTTTTCTTATAATACATTTACATGTGTCTGCAACTGAAAAAAACTTTCCAAAGAAAGCATCTCTCCAGAAATTCCTACTTACAAGACTTCTTTTTTTAAAAGCTCCATCAATGTATAGTATTCTGTTGAAGCATAACACATCCTGTGTCACAAGAATAAATTACTGTTAGAAAACCATACCCAAAATGGTGAAATACGTGGCCACTTTGCATTCTCTGTATTTGCTTCTGTTTATGCAGACTGATTATTTACAAAGGGGTAAACAGTACTTAGCTGTGAGCATCCACTATTATTTATTTTTTTATTTTTGCATGGTTCATGGGCTTTATGTAATGGTTTTTATAAGGGCCTCTACAAAGTCATCATTAGATCAAATTAATCTCCTGTTCTGTTTTTCAGGTAGTAGAAATGGGAAGGATGAATAAGGATTTTAAATTTGATTGGAAAAAGAGTAGTTATCTATTTGGTATTACCTGGCAGAAGAAAACCAGACTCATATTTTTAATATATCACATGATTATTCACCTACCATCACCCATACTAGAAACAGTACTTGAGTAATTTGCTGAAGATAATTGTTTCACACCATTCCCTCTTATTTTACACTTTAAAATAGTGTAACCTTTGTTCTACAACACTAGTATTATAACATCAGAAGATCCTCAATTAAAAGCTAACTTTGTTATTAAAAACATCATGTAGCATCATGTAGTGTCACTAATACCAACAGATCCTACAGGTAAGACAACTGCTTTTATCCCGTTTTGGCTTTGAATGCACTATCATAATTAATTTATCATATGTAATTTATTGTTAGAAACACCTTTGATATTATGAAGGTAAAAGTTTGGGAAGCAGTGGAATGATTTATTTACAACACAGCATCATGTTTGGCAGGACATGGGAAATTGCAAGCCCCATTCTACAGCACTTTTTGCTAGTTACAGAGTTCCTAATTTGCATATCTACTCTATCGCTTAGAAAGTTCATGCATATGCTATTAGTTTTACATAAACTCCTTCCAGATACACCATGCATATTAAGGTTTAAAGGGTCTTTTGCGGGGGCGGGGGATGTCTTCTCCATGTTCAACTCTCTTCTTCTCACCTTTGCTGCTAGAGTGTACAAGATTCTTGCTGTGCAAGCTCATTGTTTTCTTCTTTCCATGGCTGAGGAGTTCTCTACAACCTCAGTTAGTCTAAACAAAACAATTCTAAACATAATTCCAAAGCAGGTTACTGTCACATGCTGAAGTTCAACTAATATTCCATTAATCTATTAACGTTTAATAAAAATTCTCCAAACTCACTGTTATTTCCCACATTTATCATGTATTCAACAGCTGATTCCTGTCAGCTTTGCATCTGACTGCTTGTGAAAGCAGTAAAGCTTATTTCAGTTTTCTTGCATACTACAACATATATTTTAAAGTGATTTAGGGTTTATATCATGTAGTCATTTGCTGAACTTATTGCTTGTCAGCACAGATTCAGCAGCTCAAGGATATTTTTCATCAACATTTGCATTCAAGTAACTGTTCTGTAAGTGAAAGTTCATGGGCACTACACGTTTTCACAAAAATTATCTCTTGAATGATGATTCAAATGTTTTGAATTACAAATAAAGCTTTATTTACATTCACTATTTAGTGACACTTTCTGGTTTGAAGAAACTGTATGATGGCAATTACAACAACAGATGATACTAGGAGACAAATTACCAAAGTATGTGCTCAATATCCAGGAGCGCTGCAGCTGCTATATCTGTTTTTCTTTGCCGTAAATGCCATATTTGTGGTTTAATAGCAATAATGCTTGCCCAGACCTTATATATAGTATACATGTGTTAACAAAGGATTCTATTTTAGCTGTATATATGAAAATAAGATGTTGTAAGTGCAGAAAAGTAACTTGTGAATATTCAGCTTGTAATCACATTTGTTTCCTAAATGCTGTTGGTGGGACAAAACATTTCCTTTTACTTTGTATAAATAACACTCCTTTCTATCGCATATTCTTTGATTGTATGCATAATTTCACCTTATCATTTTAGATTGCTTTTCAATCCAAAAGAAAGCTTTGTGAAGGTTGTGATTCTGCCAGTGCTTTAACAGTGAGATCAGACTGTCATCTACTGCAGTTAATGCTGCTGTTGTCTCATACAATTGTCAACATAATTAAAGAAAGCCCTTGATCCTTTAAGCAGAAATGATAACCTCCTTTTTAACTGTTTGCTTATAGCAAAGGTTATTTTCATCCACAGACAAAATTCAAAATTACAAGTTGCTTAAAATGTCAGGGTAGTCTATACAGTCAAATTAAGAGCATAGGCTCCCCGTGCAGTCTGTGCAAGGACTTAAGTGATTCTAGAAAAGGCTAAAACACTGGCAGGGAGGTGGCTCATTTATCAAGAAGCTTTAAGTATTTAATGTCTCCCAGCCTCCACCTACAGATAAAGTGCTTCACAGAGCCGAAAATTAGATGCTTTCAGCTATTGGATTGAAATTCTTATTTCTCTTTGAGGAGCCATAGAGCTGAGGCTAATAATTTATTTTTCTTTAATGCGATGACTTTGAGAGAGCTCCTCTAGAAAACAGGGAAGTACATGTGTCCAGAAAGGCTTCTAATCTGTAACTACTCCTATGTAAATATCCTATGTACATCTCTCTCAGTTCCCCCTAGTTCCTGCTGATAGTATTCAGGAAGCCTGCATATTGCCCTTTTTCATACCAATGAAACCTTGTTGAAATCAATGACAGTTTTGTCCTAGAAAATGGGTTAAAAGTAAAATTTTTTGTAACCACCTGCCACAAAACAATAGAATGTATGTTGCTGTTGCTTTTTGAGCATTAATTGGTCAAATAAGTTAAATTCTTCCATCATCCACACTGCCGGTATAGTAAAAGGTATTAAACCGTTTTAAACCCAGCAATAACTAGACTTAAAGCATTCAATACAATCTCCCACAGCACTCTCCTGGAGAAGCTGGCAGGTCATGGCTTAGACAGGTGGAGCTTTTGCTGGGTAAAAAATTGGCTGGATGGCCAAGCACAGAAATGTGTATTGAGGTCAGTCTTGTTTAACATCTTTGTCAATATCTGGATGAGGGGATTGAGTGCCCCCTCAGCAAGTTGGCAGATGACATCAAATTGGGTGGCTGTGTCAATGTGCTTAAAGGTCGGAAAGCTCTGTAGAGGCACCTGGACGTGCTGGATTAATGGGCCAAAGTCAGTGGTATGAGATTTAACAAGGCCAAATGCTGGGTCTTACAGTTCAGTCAAAACAACCCCTTGTAATGCTACAAGCTTGAGGAAGAGTGGCTGGAGAACTGCTCACTTAGAAAACTAAAGGTCTAGAGAAGTGATTGTCTCCAAATCACACACTAGTGAAGCCTCAGCACTAGTGAAGCCTCATCTCAAGTACTGTATTCCGTTATGGTCACCTCAGTACAAGAAGGACATTGAGGTGCTGGAGTGTGTCCAAAGGAGGGCAGCAGGGCTAGTAAAAGCCCTAGAGGGCAGGTCTTATGAGGAGCACCTGAAGGAACTGGGGTTGGTTAGTCTGAAGGAGGCTGAGGGGAGGCCTTATCACCCTGTACAACAACCTGAAAGGTGGTTGTAGAGAGGTTACTTTCCCAAGCAACAAGTGATATAACACTAAGAAACAACCTGAAGTTGTACCACAGAAGGTTTAGATTAGACATTAAGAAAAATTTCTTCACAGAAAGAGTGGTCAGAACAGGCTGCCTAGGGAAGTGATGGAGTCACCATTCAAAAGGAAGTGTTCAAAAAACATGTAGATCTGGCCTTTGGAAACATGGTTTAGTGGGCATGGTGGCACTGGGGTGATGGTTGGACTTGATCTTAAAGGTCTCTTCTGACGTGTCTTGTAGTACAATACAAAACATGATGCAGCCCTTCTTCTGAATAACAGAGGTTACACAGGCAATAAATGCCAAAAGAAGCAGGTGATTCACAAGCAGATGACAGAAAAAGTTCAGTGAGAATTGCCACTTGTGAGGACTAAAGATAGAAGTGTTGTGGACAGTTCTGGCTGCAATTATGTTGATGTTATGTTGTTTCAAATGCTCAGATAAGACAGCAAGCTGAACACATATCTGAGCTTCAGGAGATCTAACTGCAGCTTATTTAGGTATCTGCTTGGATCCAGTGTGAGAATTCCCTAGGTAACCTCTTTAATGCACATAAACATTGGACAGTGTAGAAAACCAAGCTGGTGTGACAGAGTGCCAGCACAGATGAGTTCAGTTGTGAAAAAGAAAGTACATGGAGGGAGTTTCATGTAGAATATAGGGGTACGGGGGAACTAATTTTATGGGAATATGAAAGGCACAAATACGGTTTCTGTAAGTGCACCTGGAGCAGGAGTAATACTAAGGAAAGTGGAGGCACTGTTCAGTGAGAGACGCGATTTACTAAGTCTTAAGGCCATGAGAAAGACCAAAGTACTGTGTGCTTTTTGCACTTTGGTTTTCAGTGGTTAAGATCTGCTTTCTGGACTCCCCTCTCCCAAAGCCTACTAGCAGGACCAGTAGAGAGCAAGGACAACCTTGCAGGGGATGTGACTGCAGCAGTCATGACAACAAACCACTGGAATATATGGAAGGACCTATGATCTGCACCATGGCTGACCCCACCAGGCACAGAGCAGCTGTGGGAAAGTAAGGGAAGACTGGGAAGGACAACTGCAAACACACTCAAGTGATGTGCAGCTGGAGGACTGAAAGCCTCATTTATTATTCTAATTGCTGCTTCAGCTTTGTGTGCTTGACATGTGGATATCTACATTCAGGTAACACTGGCCATCTCAGCTCTCTCATTTTCCCCAAGCAATCTGCTAAAGATTTAAGAGTTACAAGTCCTTTGAGGTCTATTCTCCCTCTTACTCAAAACATGTCAAATTTTCTCAGTGACAAAATGACAAACAGTTTCTCCTTCTGTCAGGGTGCCACACAATGGCACTGGCTACATGGCTGCTTCCAGCAGAGAACTTCCTCCTTCTGCTCTAGGCTTCAGGGCTTTCCCATTTTAAAGTTACCTCACCAGCCAACCTCTCTGGGCTTGTAATAGCTTCATTTCACTTGAGTAGAAATGAATCGGCATCAGTGACTTCTAGCTGCGCCGCCCACCTCATGGTGTGGGCAGGGGAAGGGCTTTCTGTCAGCACAGCACCATGTGCCTTAGCATGGCACAGCTCGGTAAAACACAGCAGCGGTGAGGCACAGCACGCTGCCACCATACTAAACCATCACCACTGTTGGTGCAGGCATGGCTGGGCCAGAGGATGTGGGCATCCTACACTCTCCCACCTGGAAGCGGGGTGGGGGGGTGAAAGATGGAGCTCCCCTGCAACTCCCTGAGAGGAAAAGAGGGCCAGGCTCACCCCCTAGCAGTCTCTTTTATTGGGGTGCAGGGTACATGGAAATGCCTCTAGCACCCCCCTCTAAACCAACCATAAAACACCCTTGTGGAGTACCCCAATCTGGGTGGCAGTCACCCCAATCAGCCTTGGGGTGCTCATGGCACTTACAGCCTGTTGGAGGCTTTTGTCTATGCAAATAACACATTAAGGAAACAATAACCTAGGCCAATAGCTCTTTAGCTACCCCATGTGAGGTCATAGGATCATAGGATCATAGGATGTTAGGGGTTGGAAGGGACCCAAAGAGATCATCGAGTCCAACCCCCCTGCCAGAGCAGGACAAAACTATCTAACACAGATCACAGAGGAACGCATCCAGGCGGGCCTTGAAAGTCCCCAGAGAAGGAGACTCCACGACCTCCCTGGGGAGTCTGTTCCAGTGCTCTGTGACCCTCACAGCAAAGAAGTTCCCCCTTGTGTTGAGGCGGAACCTCCTCTGCTGCAACTTACACCCATTGCTCCTTGTCCTATCACAGGGAGCAAGTGAAAAGAGCCTGCCCCCCCCCCCCCGGCCAGCCTTCAGGTACTTATAAACAAGTTTCTTTCTGCATCCTAAGATATTTTTGGGAACAGATAGGAAAGGTGATACCAAGAATCTGTTTTCCTGACCTAGAACACTGTGAGATGTGCCAGTTTGCTAGTTAGTGAGAACAAATCTGCTCTCAGTGTTTCACTTGTGTTTTGTGGCGGCTCCTCATCTCCTACCTTGCATGTTGGCCTTGCGATGTGCCAGGTACCAGAATCTCCCAGTGAAAATGGAAACATTCATCTTGCAGGCACCTGCAGCTCTCCATGGCACCAGACATTTGTGCTGGTCAGCCACTCTCTGTGATATCGCAAAGTTCACAACAATCTGGAGGTTCCAGACATGGCAGAGGAATAAAAGGAAAGAGTAGTCAGTGCTACAGAACCTGTAGTGCATGTGCTGGACGCACCGTTAGAAACCTCTTTAAGTTAAACACTGGCAAATGCAAAATCCTCCATCTTCGCAGAAGTAACCCCAATGTGACAGTATGATTTGAGAGGCAACTAGTTTGAAAGCTTTACAGAGTAAGACCTCTGTGCTTTGGTGGATGGGTTGTCAGACTTTGATTAACAAGCGTGATGGCTCAAACAATTGTAAGCAAAGGGAAGATAATCTGTGAGCAGGTGGGAGAGATCAGCACTCTGCAGGGGTCAAGCCCAGGAGCTCTGCTAATCTACCTGCAAAATTATGCTCAAGCATACTGACTCTCTCAAGGGCTGACTGGCCAGTGCTTTGTATAAGACCCTGAGAACAAAGACCCCAATACTGTTGAGGAGGAGGGGGAAAACACCCCTGGTAGTGAGCATAAAAGGGAGGGATCTGAACGGTTCAGGGTGACCATCAGCCCTCCCCAGCCTGCAGCCAGGACAAGAGACTGACACAGACTGCTGGAGACACTGGAAATCTGCGAAGCTAAGAAGTGAAGAGGAACTGATCACCTATTACCACTACCACAGTCCTAACCGTCTATAAAGCCGAAACTGACTGAGAAGACAGCCAGAGAAACCAAGGAATTCCTCCAGAGATCTGTGAAGCTGAGCATGGAGACAATGGAGAAGGGGAACCAGTCTGCAGTCCTGAGTAGTGATCTGATGTCTTAATCATCTTCACTCCTCTCTCCCTTTTTCTCTTCTCTAATTTGTGAGTTGGGCATCTAGTAACTTCAGTGATTTCTGTGCCTTCTAATTTTGGAATGTGATCATTCTAATAAACTTTGACTTTCATGTGGTCCTACAGTGTACAGTGTCCTTGACAGATTCATTCCCAGGTGAATCCATGAACCTGAGTCACTCCCTTAATGATTGGGACGTGACACAGATTTAAAGTAAGTCATCAGTGTGACTTTGCAGTAGGCATCAATCAAATCCCTTACTCTGTGAGAGCCACAAGCAGGTCCAAGAAAGCCACTTTCTGTTTTCAGTGTTTGAGTCTGCTTGCGAAATACTGTGTCCTACTTAAGAGTTCCATGGCACAAGAAAGCCACTGACATAGTGATTCAGGTGACCAGCAGACAGCTGCCAAGGCGGTCAGGGAACTGGAGCATATGCCACTCCCTGGAGAGGATGAGAAAACTGCTTTTCTTTAGCATTAAGGGAAACCTAAGAAACACAAGCAGGACAAATCGTGACAGCTACGCACTGTAATTTCACTGTTAGAAAACCCAGTATAGACAGGGAAGAAAAGCCTTAAGCAGAAGATTTCAAAGTGATGCAAAATTATACCCTACATAAACATTTAGGCAAGAAGCTGATTTTTAGGAAACATCTGCCTCTTCTGTTGAATTTAAAAGGGCTGCAATGTCAGACTGCTCTTAGCCTCTCATTTGCTGCCATTACTGTTGGCATTCTGTACCTTGTAGGACTATAATGTAGAGAATTCTATCTGCGATGAGACATACTGTTTGCATTTTAAAGTCCTTTTTGTCCTTTCCTCCCCAGTAAATACAATTGTGTGCCACCAAGTACTCAGTATAAATAACTTGATTTCTTACAACACAAAGCTTAATGTTATTATATTTTTATTCTAAACGCTCGATATTGTTTCAGCAAGACATGAAGAAATAGGGCCTTATATTTAGAACCAACTGTTACATTTATGGTTCTATCTAATCACATCCCATACCTGGCTACTGTGAAAATTTCTCCTACCGATATGACCCAAAATACGTAATTCTTTCAATATCAAGTCACAGTACTGGAGCTGTACAGTACACCATTTCAGAAATTCCTTAGCACTCCATTCAAATACATTACTCCAACTAGCTGTTCCTTTGTTAGGACACTGCTTTCATTCAACAAGAAGGAAGTTTTTGTGTTATAATGACGTGCATTCTTGTGGCCAAACTAGTATCTGGTTGGATTAGCTTAGTCCTCAAGCTGTTCTTGCCAGCCTAGTTTATTTGGAAATCATTCTTTGGTCTAGCCACTGAGTTGTCCCACATTCTCACACTCAGTTGTAACAAGTAATCCAGGACTGTCTTGCTGATCAAGGTCAGAATAAAAGACACTAACAAGAACCAGATGGACTAGAACGTCCTTGTTATGTTATCAAATCAACTATATCAAAGACTGTGAAACAGAAAGGGGGGGATGATTAATAGATTCAGGGGAGCATCCCCTCTCCAGTAATCTACACAGTGGTATGCGGGACATAACAGAAGCACACTCTACAGGAGAAAGAGACACTGCCTTCCCCGACCAGCCCCCTTCGAAGCGAAACTTAGGACATCACGCCTTTCCCCAGAAATGATTAGCTTAAGCCAACCTTTTTCTCAGGCGTAGTATTGATTATGTATTAGAATAGGGGATAAAACATAGAAGTGAGGGACACTTGGCACGAGCCGTAGGTGGGCTGCAACCTGCCTGGCTGCCCAGCGTGGCGTTTTGCTTTCCTATCAATAAATCAGTTATATTATATCATTCCACTTAGTGGTGATATCCTTTCATCCATAACACAGTTAATATCTTTAACAGAAGCAGGGTGCAACAAAGCCCCTGAGAATTTTCTTCTTTCTGCTACCTTGCCCTAGCAACAAAGCTTTTAAATGGGGTCTTCTAATGTAGCTACCTGGCACCACCACAATGACATCCTTGTTTTCCTTAACAACTGTAAGAAAGGCAGGAAGAGCAAACTTTCATCATTAACCATCCAATTAAGTCATTACTTAAGCATAACATTGTAGTTTTTGTACTTAAAGTCAGACATTTTCATTGTCATCAGCAATGAAAAAATCCAGTTCATTTTTAACATTAACATGGAAAGCATTCCTGAAGAACACGTCTTCCAAACACACACAGAGGCACACTGCAGGTGCAGAAGTGCACTCAGCAGCTGAAACAGTGTTAGCAAGAAAAAGTGAGTTTGTAAAATAGCATGGATACGATGAAAAGAACAGTAACAGTTTTCTGCTTATGAGAGACAACTGACTTCGGCTGCACTCTGGAACAGATGTGTGGCTGTAACTCTGCTCCACAGCACTACCATGCTAAAGCTAAAGAGGCAGCCTGTTCTCCAAACTCTATCTAAGAAGTCTGCTTACCTCAAGGACTGTGGCACACACTGCTGCTTGGCACATTGAGGCAATACACACACATGTTATGATCACACTGTACAGAAGTGTTAAGACAGATCATAGACAAGTTGGTTCTGAGCACCACTAAAGTGGATAAGGCATGAACCAATGACTGGTACACACAGCCACCTACGAAACTTTCTGTTTGATATTCTGCTCTTAACCAAGCACCTTTTCTCAAAATAATTTTATTTTGTTCCTTCTCTTGTCTGAAAAGCTACACAGTACTTGCGAGTAATTCTAAAATCTTAAACACATGTAACACACATTTTGAATTATTTAATGCTTGCATGGTCAAGAGGTGATTTTCCCTCTCTGCTCTAGTGAGACCTCACCCAGAGTACTGTGTCCAGCGCTGTAGTTCTGAACACAAGGCTGTTAACCTATTGGTGCGACTCTATGTGAGGGCCGCAAAAACTATCAGAGGGCTCTGATGACATGCTGAAAGAGTTGGGTTTGTTTAGCCTGGAGAAGGCCCCAGAGACACCTTAGTAAGTTTACAGGTTGGCACAGTCAGAAGTGACTTCATTTAAACAACAGTTCTTTGTTTAAATTACTCAACCACTTTGCTCCAAGAAAAGACTGCTAGACTCTCATAGCTACCTTTTAAAAATCAGATAAGGAATTATCCTTGAAGAAGTATAACGACATCATTTGTTCATTGTTACACATTTCCCAGAAAAATTCTGCTACTCCAGATCACCAGTCAAGGACACAGAAGATTCTGCTAAATGAAAATCATACAGCAGTATTTTAAATCAATACAGAAATATGTCAAAGTTCATTGAAATACCATTCCTATGAGACACAAATGGTTACATTTTGCTCCAGTAAGTCATCTTCTTTCCTTTTCTCACTTGTCCATTACTTTTCCTGATAAAGACATATACCACTTAACTTTAAAATTTAACTTCCAACAGTCCTTTGGGGGCAATAAGACTTAAATATTTCTCAACATACTATTTGCACATGTTATTTATTCAAGCGTTTCTTCAATTCTTCTAGATGCCTTGCATCAGTATCCTGGAGAACTAATACAGTGGCCTTAGACTCAAGTGGATTAAACATTATAGTCATCACACAACAGAGATCTATCAGTTGTTTCTGACATTTCTCTAAACCATCCTTGAGTTTCAGATATGACGCTGGATCCTTTTTAAGTCTATTCATTTCAGGCACTGAAAAGCCAATCAAACTTGTTAGAATATCATCAGCAAAATCTACTTCAAGGTAAGCTGAACCATCAGAAATTTTTGCTTTTATACCCCAGCAACCATTGCTGCTTGTAAGGTTCCCAGTAAGAGTAACAATGAAACACTTCACTTTCAGTATTGTAATAGTTTCTGGTTTTTTTAGGAGCAGGAGGGAAATGTATGTGAAAGGTGGAGAATCTAAGTGTGTCTCTGTTGCTCTGCAAGGAAAGGTCTGTGAATCGTGCTTTTGCTCATCTGCTTCTGGATCCTTTTTTGTGAAAAATACATGATCATAGTTTAGCAGCCTGCTGTTAGAAGTATGCTGAGATTTACATCTGCTTTCATCTTTGTCTGTATTGTTCTGCCTTTCTTTGGGAGGATTTTCCAAAGAAAAATGTGCAGAACTGCTGTTCTGATGTACACTCCTGTGTGGTGAAAAGCTAGTATTTCTATCAAATGCTGTCCTTCCAAAAGTTCTTTGCTTGTTGGTAGCTTCTTCAGGCTTATCTCTTTCATTCACATCATCTTTTTCAAAACTAGTGCCATATAAGGATGTATTGAAGGCACTTCTAGATGTACACAGAAGTCCCTCAGTAATTAAACTAGAGTTCCTGTTGATGACCTCTGGCAGCACTGCTTCCAGCTCTCTCTGCATCTCTTCTTCCATAAGAAAGTCATCTACAAAGCTATCAGCATATTCTGTGAGAGGTGAAACATGCTCATTGGAATGAGGTAAAGGACCCGCAGATTCCTGTATCAAAACATTTCCATTGTGTACAGGCAATGAATCTGAAGCTGTACTAAAATTATTGCTTCTGCTGTGGTATCCACTTTCTAAAGATGCTTTGTTGTTTGAAGTAAATTCATTATTTTCATCAAGAGTGGCTAAAATTTCTTCATCTGAAGGGCCTACAGTTTGTTCTAATTCATCCACACGCCTTGAAATTACGTGAGCTTGTCCGACAGAATCTGGGTTTTCAGTTTCTCCAATTAATCTAGCAAGGACTCTTGCCTGACAATAATCCTCCAGAAGAGTATCAACTTCACCCCCCAAAAGTTTTACATTTTCTGGTTTAAGCAGAAGGACTCCAAGACGATACAAAATATTACCCTGTATGGTGATTTTTGTTCCAGGAGGAAGGTTACTGTGGAGGATAGGCACAGGTTGATACTCCATGCCCTGAATTTGATATATCCCATCAGTTAGCTGCAGCATCAACATTCGAGTAGGCTTTGTTTCCCAGGGCTTCTGGAATGTTTGAGTGCTGGCTGTTACTTCTTCATTAACAGTATTTTTCCCTCTTAGCTTCTGCAGCTGGGAATATGCTGGCTGGCTAACATCAACCAGTGAATCAATCTGTATGGAGTAGAATCCTGACAACTCTCCTGTTGAAGCATTTAAGATGTAGTCAGGCAAAATGGGATATTCCAAATCTCTTAGATCAGTAAGAAGCCATTGCTGAAATACCTGCCTATTAATCTGAGCTTGACTTAAGTGACTACCACTGTTTTCTTCCTGGATCCAACTAATACATGCTTCCAGCCATGTCAATGGAACTTTAACATGCCATGCAGATGAAAGCCAAGTTTCCACTCTTTTTGCAACACTGGATGTAGACATTTCCATTTCAGTTAAGAAAGTGAGTTCCCTAGAACAAAACCCAGAAAAGACATATTTAATTTTCTGACAATAGCTAAAGTTATGACAAGTCTTTCATGTGTACCATACAGAAATTTGCTCTCAACACAAATTCTGATGTTTTAAGTACAACAGAGAAGCTATTTAAATTAAAAAAGACCATTCTAGAGATAGTTAAAATAGTTCCAATACTTGAAGTTTCAATCAGCTGGAAAATTATGTGCTACAGTATCAAGAAAATATGGAGACTTGTAGAAGCAACTCTCCTTGGTGACTTCTGTTGATTTGACATAAACATATAACTGAAACCCTTCCATTATGTAAATAAATTAAATCAAACAAACAAATCCGTTATTTATAAGTCATCTATTTTGTTTATTTCTGTGGTTGCTGCTGTTAACACAGCTTTAGAAATTTACCTGATACATTTTTCTCCCATTTCATCAGTACTGTCAGGAACAGTAGAGATGAACAGACCCTGTCTATTTCTAAACCAAGTTGGGGTCTGTCAGCTCTAGAATTGCAGAAGCAACTTCTAACACTGTAAGTGCACTGAATGTTTGAACCTAGCTACCATGTTATTAAGGACATTGTTCAAATGCCTTTCAAATGCTGTCATGCTAAGGGCATCGACTTCTAGGAAGCCAGTTTTACTATTTAAACATCCTCTCAGTACACTAATATTTCTTAATATCTAGTCTACACCTTCCCTAGCACTGGTCTGAACCATCCTTATCAGCAGCTCCTGCACCATTTCCCCACCTCAGGAAGATGTAGAGAGCAACGAAGTCACCCTCTGTCTTCTTTTTTTCCAGACACAGCCTTCAGCAACTTCTCACTAGGCATGCATTTCAGCCCTTCCACCAGCTCTGTTGCCCTCCTCTGGACAAATTCAAGTACCATCATACTTTGCTTATGAGGCCCAGAAGTGCTCAAGGTGAGACCGCATCAATGGTAAGTACAGCGAGATTATAATCACGTCTTTTGACTGACGGTTTATATTGTGTCTAATGCACCCCTGGGCGTGGTTTAACCTCATGCCTGCCAGGGCGCACGGATAACTCCTGTCGAGCACAGCACGCCCAGATCCCTTGCCGCAGGGCGGGTCTGGAGAGGGCCGCTTCTTTCTCAGCAGGCTTGGAGGGGTTTTTTTCTGTCAGTGTCACGTGCAGCAAAGAGCACTCTGTCTCGCAGTCCCACCTCGAAGTTCCACCACTCAGAAGACCCTGTGCGGTTACCTAACCCAAGACGCGAGGCGCTGAGGGGCATCGCGCAGCGCCACCTGAGAGACCCGACCCCTTCCACTACCCCAGCTGCAGCCGAGCCGCCCCCACTTACCGGGTTGAAACTGGCTGCTGCTGCTGACGCTGCCGTCGCGGTAGGTTGGAGTTGGAGGTGGGGCGGGGGGGAATATCGGCTTGGGCGCGGGGCCGTTCCCCGACGCTCCAATGCTACTCCCCGAAACCCCCGCGCGCCCCCGCCAGCCAATAGGCGTCGCGTGTCGCTCACTCCTCTAAACATCGCGAGAATTTGCAGCCCCCTCCCCCCACCGTCGCGGGCCCGGGAGCGCGAGGCGGGGTTTTAGCAGACGCCATTTTCTCTCCTTACGGCCGAGGTCGCGCTCGCTCTCCCGGCGCCGAAGCTCTCTCACGGCAGGTAAAGGGAGCAAAGCGCGCGGTGGGATGGAAGCGTGGCGGGGCTGGAGCGCGGCGAGGCGAGTGAGGGTGCCGAACGGGCGGTGCTGTCCCCTTTGCCTGGAGGCTAGACCCGGCTCAGGTCGCCCTGGGCCCTCACGGAGGGCGGGGCGGAGCGGCGTCCGTCCCCATCTCCCGCGCGGTCTGACAGACAGCGGCTGGACCCAACGGGGCGGCGGTGCCCCATCGGCGGGCGGTGCTGGTGGCTGTGTTCGGCGGCCGCTCCTCATTCTTTCCCATTCGCGGTAGGCGCAGGTACGCGCAGCCGGCGGGGAGTGTCACTGGGGCCCACCGGGGGCGGTTTTTCTTTTTTGGGGGGGGGCACATAGTGGCCGTGCTGGGGCCGGCAGCGCTGCTGTCGCGTCCGTCTCGGCGCCACTGCATAACACAGTGGCACAGAGGCCGCCAGTGTCGCAGGGTCTCAACTCACGGGGTCGCGCCCTGAGAGCCTAGTAGGGTCCTGCAGGGACGGCGATGAAAAGAAAGGGGTGAGCGTTGGGTGGGGAAGGAGACCGATGCTGGGGCCAGCCCTTCGGCCCTGAGTGAAAGGCGGCCGCTGTCTCTGCGGACGTCCCGGGCCGAGTCAGCGCGGATGCCGAAACGGGTGGTGGTGGGTGGGAGATGTCAAGAGCTAACGGGTTCTATCTGAGGGCGGCGGAGTGCCGCCGCCGGTTTCCTGCGCCTCCCGTTGCGGGAACTGCGCCCGGGCGAGGTGTCGGAGATGATGGCGGGCAGGACGCCGCGGCCTGTGTAGAGGCCGATGGCAGGGGATGCCCCCTGTTGGGGCCTTCCACCTTCAGGAGAGGCGGCGGCGGAGCCCCTTTGATAGCGAGGCCGTAGTGCTTCGCCGGCAGCCCCTGGGGCTCGGTCCTCCGGGCACTTTCTTTGTGTCTACCTAGGCAGAGGGGGCTGAATCTCCTCGCGCGTGGTGGTAGTGGCGGCTTTTCCGCTCTCGGCTCCGCCCAGCAGCGGGTGGGCGCCATTACAGCGTCCGCCATTTTTGCAGGTCCCTGCGCACGGCACGGTGATGCCGGAGTTGCGAGAGTTGTGTAACGCCGCGGCTGCTGCCCCGCCTGGGAGCCAGACGTCTTGCTCTGGCGGCAGGCGACAAGGCCACGGAGAGAGTTGAGGGGAGGCGGAAGGAGTCGCTGAGCCCTAACTGTGGTTTTATGTCGAGGGTAGCTGGTGCTGCCTCCCGCCTTTTGTGGCTCTTAAAGCCTCTCACTATTTTTAGTCATTTTAAACCCGCGACCTCATTTTACCGGATTAAGTGCGGTAATTGAGAACATAGCATATGTAGGCATCCAGGACAAGTTCGGCTAGGCGGGTAAATACGCAGGATTAGGGCTAGCTGATCCCTCAATAGTATGCTACAGTCTGCTCCTTGCAGTGCTAAAGTTCTTGGGGTGTTTGGAAACAGAATAGCAGGGGTTCAAAAGGACTACATAAACTCTCTGAAAATCTACCCGGCCCGTCCCTACTTTTCTTCCACCCAGCAAGATTTTGGCAATGTTTGAGATGTCACGATCATTAACTTTCTGCGTCTCCATTAACTCACTTTAAAAGCTTGGCAAGGCCAACCTCTGCTGGAAGGGCAGCGTCTGCTGTCAGTGTGTTCGTGCAGGGCAACAATTACAAATTAAAAGCTGGTTGAGATTCTCTTTAAAAATTTAAAACCACTCGTTTTCTATAAAAAAAAAACCAAAAACCCTTTGTAGATCGAGAATTAGATTTGTTAAGATAATGGCCTTTAGTGAAATACAAGAGATAAACTTATTTTTTTGCTGTGTTATCTGTAGAAACACGTTTTGAAGAGAATATGTTGCCAAAATGTCTTGTCTGTAAGGGGATACACTACTGTTCTTAGGTGAACAAAAGCAACTCACAGATAATATCCCTACTACAGAAAAATCCTAGAAAAGTTCATCTGCTTTTGAGGTTCTTGGTTGTGCATTTCCAGATAACCGAAAAAAGTGCTTGATAAACGTGGTTACTTAAAACTAGCATGTAGCTGAAAACTGTAATTCAGACAGTAACTTTATCTGGACTTGTCTTTTATGTCTTCTTAGAAGTGTCTGGCACTGCGATGCGTTCTGTTTTTGTAGAAGAAAAGTGTACAGCAAAATGTCAGATCAAGCCTGTGGGTTTTGTCTGTAGTGAGAATTGTAGCTGTAAGCAAGCAGAATCACAACTGGTTTTATAGGCTCTTGAAGCAATAGGCTGCTGGATTTTGATCCCGCCCAGAGTACTTGAGTTTTTCTGTGCAAGGATATATAACAGCGGTAAGTTCTAGAAGCAGGCGTTTCTTTTTCCTCTTATTGTTTAGCATGAGGTACAGTTTTGCGTTTCCATAAAACAGATATACCAGCTTTTTTGTTCTTTTGCAGGTTTTGCCTGGCCACCTAACAAAAAAAGGCAATGGAGACTGAACAACAGGAAGAAACTTTTACCAACACGGAGACAAATGGTAAGTTTTTTAAAGGACTGTTTGGTTTTTTTTTTGTTTAAAGTATCTCTGTGAATTTCAATTGCGGCATTAATGTCATTGACGTGTGCCATTTTTTTGCTAGTTTACTGTTACTCCACCAGTATTTTGGTGTTGAGTAAATTGCATTTAAGATTTCTACATGAAAGTCTTTTCCCCTACTGTAAATTATAAACAAGTGCTAAGTGGGGTAATGTAATGAATTTCTCTCCAGCTGTGTACAATATTCTAATTTAAATGATAGTTTCTTAGTCTCTCAAATGGATTTTTGGTAGATAAGCAGTAAGTAAGCGAATGAAGACCTGCCTCTTGTGCTATAGATGCTCAGATTGGGCATTGGTAATTACTGCTGGGCTAATAGGAAAGTATGTATTATGAAAACAGTGTAAATTTGAGACATAATGCATGTTATTACTATTAGAAAGTTAAATAAATGTTTGTGTTTCTTCCCTATGGACCTCTCTACAGGCAAACGTCCTGCAGAAGATATGGAGGAAGAGCAGGCCTTCAAAAGATCTCGGAACACAGATGAGATGGTTGAATTGCGTATCCTGCTTCAGAGCAAAGTATGCTTTTTTTGTTTTAACTGGTTTTGCTTATAGGATTTAGACAGTGGTGACAAAGTATATGCATTTTAAGTGTGAGTGGTGGTAAGAATGCTCTGTGGTTGAGTGATCTGTAGTGGGTCTTTTAAAGATAAGCTATGTATTAGTCTTTGGAAGGAATGCAGTTTATAGAATTATGTAAATTAAATAAAAGATATAAGACCTTCCTTTGGGTTTTAGTAATTCTCCTGTAAAGATTTACTAAGCTTGATCAAATATAATAGGAGGAAGAAGTGTCGTAGTAGTGCTTCAGGATTATAACGGTGTCATTGGCAGGTGTAAACGGGTGAGATGAGCTTACTGTGGTGTTTCCAATCGTTACAGATGATTTGTACTTTCTAAAGCATCTTAGTCTTTTGTTTTGGCATGGGGGAGCGTCACCTTAACTCAGCATAGCATTTTTCACCACTGGTCAAGCTGTATGAGGTACTGCAAGACATTCTGCATCCTGTTAGCGTAATGTGTTACCTGTGTCTTGGAAGTATTACCTTTAGGTGTAGTCTCTGAAATAGCCTTGTAAAAATTAATTTTGCAGTTATTGACTGGCTGCCATTCCTCTTTGTGCTAAAAACTTAATGCTACCATTGGCTTTAATATTTTTCAGAGTACTGTTCTGATAGATTAATGAGGTTACAGTTTCCAAAATCAGCACTTTGGATTTTTGGAGAGCAAAAGTGGAATTTGCAACAGTATTCCTTATAAAAAAAACTAAAACAGAAAACCAAGGCCTGAAAAAAAAAAAGCTTGATTGACTATTTTAGGGAGATCTCTGACTTACAGAACATTAATACGGTAGATTTATTGGAGAGCTGTTGTTTGTGAGGTTGTTTTAACACAGGCAGAATTGCCTAGAAACTTCCACATTAATTGCAAAACTGAATGACCTTCTCTTTTCAAAGTTCAGTGGTAAGACCTGTTGGCTGTTTTTTCCCCATGGACAAACATATATAAATACATTTTCAATTTTGCTTGAACCTTTCAAATCTCATGCCTTCCTGCCTGCCCTCAGCCCCAAGCCCGTAGGCCAATGCAAAATTAGTTTTACCATTCTTAAACTCTAGTTCAAAAATTATGCTATCCTGTATTGGCATAACATATCTTTTGCTAACTATTTTTCAGAATGCTGGAGCAGTGATTGGAAAAGGTGGCAAAAATATTAAGGCACTTCGTACAGACGTGAGTATATATGTGTTTGAACCAATATAACACCAATTCTTTCAGAGCACTACATCAAAAGCTTGATTGTGTGCATTTCTAGAAATGGGAGCAATTCAACTCTAGACATCAATAGTCTAGTTACAAGCCATTTGTATTGATTGTTAGAGCAGATTCTTAGTTCTTCCATTTCTTTTTGTAATTAAAACCCAGCTCGGACTTATGTGGGTGGAGAGGTTTATATTAAATCTCTTCACTTTTGAATAGGATTCCACTCTGTTGCACACTTAGAGTTAACAGCTTAATTAGAAATATTGACAAAGCTTAAAAGCCTTAATTGTAACGTTTCCCATAGATGTGAATCAGCAGTAGTACTGCTGAAACCCTTGCAGGTGGCTGGCTTAAACCAGTGATAGAAAAATTCTAAAACTCCCTTCTAGCAAACAAATGACCCATCTGTTGTTCTTTAACAGCTAAGCACAGAAAGCTCGAAAGCATTAATGTTAAGTTTGCTTCATTTCTGTATGAACAGTAAAGGAGTATTTTATTCGGTTACTTTGAAGCAATTTTAAATGGCCATGACTTTCTTGCCCATTCACATTTCACAGTGGGTTGACTCTTGTGATTAGACACATGCTCAGCATTAATGTTGTGTATTTATAAGACTTGGCAACACTTCTTAAATTCCATTTGTTTATTCTCCTGTACTTAACATCAGCTATAATTTCAGTATTTTTTCCAATCAAGATTCTTTTCAACATAAGATTTGGTAACATGTCACTGCGAATCAGTTCAATGAAGTTAATAAACTAGAATTGAGGTTTAAGTTGAATTGTCAGGAATCATTCATATGCTCACTAACTTTGGCAGCTAGTTGTTTCTTTTTTTTAGGATGGTGTTTTTGTGGTGGTTTTTTTATGGTGGTTTTTTCCTTTTTTTTCCAATTGACACATCGCCTGCGTCCTGATAAACTATCATTCCCAATCTGCCCAAGGTTCTAGAGGTAGCAGTCTTCACAGGTTTTGTGTCTACCCTCATGAGCCAGCCTGCTACTGAAACATTGTGTCAGAAGTAGAAAGCAGTTGTCAGGCCAAGCAACTCATTTTTAAGGTCCATACTGTTAAGCCACAGTCGGTGTAGCAATCCGGTATTGTGCTAGTTGTCAGAACAACTTAAGCTTGTTTCATTAATTGAGAGTGATGAGTATAGTTTGTATTAAATTAAAATTTATTGCTTTTCCCCCTTTTCCCTCTCCTTGTTTTTTTGGCCATATATCTCCGTTGCCCATGTACTGGATCGACTTGCCCCTGCGTTGCCCACCATGACGTTGGCCCATCCGCCCCCGAACGCCCATGTGAAAACCCTGGTTGGCTATGCCCAAAAATGTGCTCGTTGCCAAACGGGTACCATACTTGACAACTTCTGATTGAATGCCCATGCCCAATGCCAACATCCACGAACGCCAATGACCAATGCAGTACAATGCCAGTGTTTCAGTCCCAGACAGCAGTGGCCCCGAGCGGTATGTCCCAACAGTTTATGCCTCACTGCCTGATTAGAAAGAGAGAAATGTATTTTATTACCTGCCTTTGATATAATTAAATAGTATCCCCTTATAGACGGTGTATTGTTTTTTTTTCAAGTTTTCTGTCTTATTTTCCCCATTAAGTCTTTTTGTCACTGAACTTTTACGTGAGTTGCCCACCCAAACAATCCACTAATTTTATTTCAATGGAAGGAGCACAGCTTCAAGTGTTGCATATTTGCTGCATTGTAAATTAAATTGTTTCAAAATAGTCTCTCGCTCTGTCTTTGTGGCCCACCTTGCTCCCCTCAACATTGCCTGTTCATAATTATTTCTGATGAAATGCTAACTCTGGTTCACTTTCCTTCACTTTTCATTTGTGGTATTTTTTCGTCTTGCATTTGTTATTGTTTTCATGGAGAGCCCATTAATAATCTGATTTCTAACTGGTCTCATAACCTGACTCCAGATACAGTGTTCACCACTTGCATATCCTCACTTTTTCTATGAAAAGGTGTGCCTGTTTTACATATGTAATAGCAAGGCTACCCTGAATTAGTGGTGGTGGGGAACATGAATATTCACCTCTACTTTCAGTGCTGCGTCAATTTCTTGCCCACTTAATCTGAGCCCTTCCAAAAGCCTATTCTGTCTTTCTTTCTCTCTCTCCCTACAACATCTGCCTAATCTTAAACTTTATCTTGCGTATGTACTGGGCATAAACAAAGATGCATGTGTTGTCAGCAGAGCAAACAGGCTTACTTTAAATGGGGAATATTAATTGTAAGCTCCTCTGTGTAGAGTTCATGGTAAAATTTTGTGCATCATACTGAACAATATTACTTCTTCTTTTCCACCTTCTCCATGTTGTCTGGCTTTGTGACCTCCCACAGCATCTTGAGCATAAGTGCAGATATAGAGACGATTGGAGAGATCTTGAAGAAGATTATCCCTACTTTGGAAGAGGTATCTCTCAGTATTTGTTTCTTTCTAGAGGTAAAAGATTAGCTTTTGAAACAAGATGGTTCTACAATGTTTGCTGCTGTTCTAAACACAGTAAATTAGAAAATAGAAACTGGAAGCATTTTAAGTAAGAGTTTTGGCTTTCAGACTATATGGTGGCATTCTTTTTGTAGAGCACAAAATTGGTCACTATCAATATTTTGAACAGTGTCCTGTTTCAAAATACTTGCCTCCCAGTTTGTTTCATCCCCATTTTAAAGTAATTGTAACTCGTATTCCATGTTGTGTTAGTGTGTTGCACTGTTTGATTGTTTCTTAAATCTTTGTAGAAAGTCATACAGTATAATGTAGCAAATGAGAATAACTGATTTGACATGGAGTGCTTAAATAGTTATGCTGTCACAGGAAATACAGGATAACAATTCATCAATCAAGTCATGCCATTGTGTTTGGGGAAAAAATGTTCTGTGTGATTAATGTTTTACCTTTTTTTTTTTTTTCTTGCATGCACCTTTTTTACAGTATCAACACTTCAAAGGCAGTGACTTTGACTGTGAATTAAGACTTCTCATTCACCAGAGTTTGGCAGGAGGAATTATTGGTGTCAAGGGAGCTAAAATTAAGGAACTCAGAGAGGTATTTGTTTCCTGTTCTGAGATTAAGGGTCTGTTCAATAAACAGCTTGGTGTTTTTGTGTTTGTAAGGGGCAAGTGTAAGAATCTCCTGTGCAGGAATTCTTCCACAATGTACTGCAAACATAATTTTGGAATTAGGAAATTGATCTGTGAATTGCAGGTTTCTTGAGAACCGTCAGAAGTAAAGTTGTTGGTGATAAAATTCAGGCCTCTTACAAGCGTTTAAGTAATATTTGTTGTAATGTTTTTGAAGAAAGGATTTTTGTAAAAAAATTATTAAAATAGCATTAATCACTACTACAAAGAACTGCTGCATAGGCTATTCCCATGGTCGGACTTGCAGAATGATTTAGGAGTATTTCCACAGACTCTTACAACGACCATTCAGCAATGTCTGAATATTATTGTAAAAGAGCTTGATTTTCATAATATTAACTCCACCTCCTAGAAGACTCTTCCTTTATTTAAATGGAAGAGCTGGACTTAAGACCTAACAGTCTTCATGAACATGGAATGCCACTGTTCTGTGTCTTGGCAGTGTGGCAGAGGCAATTTCAGGTCAGTTTCAGGCTGCTATCAAGGGCTGAGAAAGGTAAAACAGCTTTAGGCATAATTCTAGAACACAGCTGTCTTGTATTCAAAGTGTGTTTCCTTGACACATGAAGGTTAATAAAACCTCTAAGCACACAGTGAATATATGGAGGTTTTTTTAATATTCAGTTGATTGTATAGATGAGCAATAATTGAGGGGAAAACTGGTTTTTTTTTCCTCTTCACACCAGACTGTCAGTACAAATATTAAAAAACTGTCATCTTAAATTTAGAACACACAAGCACTTAAAATGGTTGTGAAATTATGTTTTAGGCTGCTGCTATAAATTCTTGTGTTTACGAAGTTGTTTAAAGGATATATATCAAACAATCATGGACTATTATTTTCTTCCAACAGAACACTCAAACCACCATTAAGCTCTTCCAAGAGTGTTGTCCTCACTCTACTGACAGAGTGGTGCTTATTGGTGGAAAACCTGATAGAGTTGTTGAATGTATCAAGATTATCTTGGATCTTATCTCTGAGGTAATGTTTATCGATTGTTCTGTTTTCATTATCATTTATGAATTCTAGGGATCATTTGGATGGAAATCAGTACCTTTCAGTTTCTGTTTTGAATTCAGTAACTTCGAGTGATGCTCTTGCCACTTTTTAAAACTTATTCCTGTTTTCTGAGATGGGATGAACCTTATCAGGAAGGAAAGCATATTTTTATACTAGTGGGTGATTATTCATACTTCATATATAGTTAAGGTGCAAAACTTTTAAGAGGCAGATAAATAACAATAGTTTCTTTGTCATAGTTAAGCTCATAGAAGACATCACTATCTCCACCTTTCTTATTGGCACTGTGAAATGAAAAATGTTCCAGATACATAGTTCATATTTATACACTTTATTAATTTAATTAATTATACCAATTGTAACAGTCTTTAGTTGGGTTGGGGTTCTTGATTTTGTTTCTTTGGTTTTAGTCTCCAATTAAAGGACGAGCCCAGCCTTATGATCCCAACTTCTACGATGAAACATATGACTATGGTGGCTTCACAATGATGTTTGATGATAGAAGGGGACGTCCAGTAGGCTTTCCAATGCGTGGAAGAGGAGGTTTTGATAGAATGCCCCCTGGTCGTGGTGGACGACCTATGCCTCCCTCAAGAAGAGATTATGATGATATGAGCCCGCGCAGAGGACCTCCACCACCTCCACCAGGTCGTGGTGGAAGAGGTGGTAGCAGAGCTCGTAACCTTCCTCTTCCTCCTCCTCCGCCTCCTCGTGGTGGGTGAGTTATTGCATAAGTGTATACAGTGCAAACTTTGTGTAACAATCACATACACCATATTAATCTTCTCTGTTTTTACTACCCTTCCATGTCAGTAATTACTGTGCAGAGTTGAGTGTGTTTTAGAACAGAGCATTTTGAGTATAAAGTTTCAGATGTTTGCTGTACTGTATGTATTTACCAGGGCTACAGTCAGTAGTTCTGAAACTTAAGTCATTCAGTGCTTGGCTAGAGTAGTTTGAAGTTAAGTTGTGTGCAAACCATGAATGTGAAAATCTAAATTAGATGAACTACTTATTAATGCAATGCATGTGCTGCTTCTTTTCTCATTTTAGAGATCTTATGTCCTATGACCGAAGGGGAAGACCAGGAGATCGTTACGATGGCATGGTATGGGTTGAAAGTGTGCTGTATTTTATTTCCTAAGCACAAAAGCATGCTGACTGTCTTAAGGTACTCTTGTGAACGCTTGAGTGTGGAACTTATGTAGCTCTCATGATAAAACCGAAATGTTCGTCCATACAAGTGGTCCATGCTGTGGAGGAATGTTGGTGTAAGCATACTTACGGCATGATCTGTTTTCTTTATATCCTCTATGCCAGCAAAAATGATACGAAAAGTTTAACTGTGCTCCGCCCAGCTGGTTTTCTTGCATTGGCTGCTTTTTAGGGATTTTTTTGATCTGCATAAGAAATAGAAATGGAGGAGTTTTCAGACCAAGAAAAGACATGAAAAAAAGATTATCTGAAATTATTTGGGTCACACAAATATTCCTAATACTAATGTTGGATTTACAGAATTTAACAGTAGTATCTGTGAAGAACACTACTTAACCTGGAAGGTGATGGTTCTTTTCAATCGATGTTTTTTGTTTCTTCATTTGCAAAAAATACTGTGTAGTTGCAAATAATAAGTTGGAAAGTAGCGGCAGGCACTGCAAGGAAGTCATGGCAATCTGGTGAAGTTCCCACTGACTGGAAAAGGGGAAACATAATTCCTATTTTGAAAAAGGGTAGGAAGGAGGAGCCAGGGAACTACAGGCCAGTCAGTCTCACCTCTGTGCCTGGCAGGATCATGGAGCAGATCCTCCTGAAGGTACTACTGAGACAGGAGATTTGTGAAGAGGTAACACAGTAATGATAAGGTTGGAAAAGACCTTAAAGATCATCCAGTCCAACCTAAATCCAAAAAAACCCAGTAATCCTAACATCTAGATCATGCCACTCAGCACCTCATCCAGTGTAACCGTGAATACCTCCAGGGACGGTGACTTAACCACCTTTGTGGGCAGCCCATTCCAAAACCAGATCACACTTTCAGTGAAAAATCTTTTCCTAATGTGAAGTCTAAACCTCTCCTTGATGGAGCTTTAGACTATGATCTCTCATCCTGTCTCCAGTAGCCAGGGAGAAAAGACTGACTCCTGCCTGACTACAACCACCTTTCAGATAGTTATAGACAGTGGTAAGGTCACCCCTGAGCCTCCTCTTTTCCAGGCTAAACAAACGCAACTCCTTCAGCCTCACGTCATAGGGCTTATCTTCCAGCCTCTTTACCATTTGAGTTGCCCTTCTCTGGACTCGTTCCAGCACCTCGACATCTTTCTTAAGCTGAGGGGCCCAGAACTGAAGATAATACTCCAGGTGCGGTCTAACCAGTGCCATATATAGGGGAAGGATAACCTCCCTTGACCTGCTGGCCACACCATTCTTAATGCAGGCCAGGATTGGCCACTTGGGCACACTGCTGACTCATGTTAAGTTTTCTGTCCACTAGTACCCCCAAGTCTCTTTCCACCTGAGAACTCTCTTAAGAACTCCATTCCCAGCCTACCAAAATGCAGAACCCGACACTTAGACTTGTTAAAACTCATCCTATTGGAGTCTGCCCATCTCTCCAGTCTGTCCAGGGCCCTCCTATCCTCTAACAGATGAACACCAAGCTTGGTGTCATTTGCAAATTTGCTCATGATGGACTCCATCCCATCATCATCAGTGAAGATGTTGAACAGGACCGGACCTAACACCAACCCTTGGGGGACACCACCAGTAACTGGTCGCCAACTAGATGTGACACCATTTACCGGTACGATCAGTATGGCTTCACCGAGGGCAAATCCTGCCTGACAAACCTGGTGGCCTGATTGCTGAGTTGAAGCAAAAATTAAATTAGGTACATTTGGCTATATTAATGCTGTAATGTCTACTGAGGGGGAAAGATATGGTATATATAACCTTAAAGATAATTTTTCATTTGGTATTTGGAATTGTGACTTCCCAGAAGTCATCTACTGTTGTACTAGATTCTTCTTTCCTGGGCAAGAAGTCATGGTATTGTTAGGTTAAAAAAGTCCTTGAAGATCACAAAGGCCCATTAAGCTAACTGTACCAAGCCCACTGCTAAACTGTATCTCAAAGTTCTCCCTATCTACATGACTTCTAAACATCTAGGAATGGCGATTCAGTTGCCTGTCTGAGCAACCTATTCCAATGCCTGCTAACCCTTTTAGGAAGTTTGTTTTTCCTAATAACCTACCATGGTTATGATCTATGTGGTAGGAATGAGTACTTGCTTTTCCTAGAGATGACCTGTTCTAGCAAAATTGTTTTCTAAAGAACAAAAAAGGCTGAAGTAATTTTCTACAACTACTAATGGGCTACAGAAGTAAATAACAACTTTCTGTTACCTAGATTTGGTTGGAAATTTCTTCAAGATGACAGATCAAACAAAATCTAGGATTTATTTGGATTTTTCTTTTAAATGAATAGAGAAGAACCTGTAAAATAGACTTGCATGCATTTTCTTCATTCTTAGGAGAGAGAGTGCCTAGAATTTATTTTAAGAATGCCACTATGTGTCAGAAATACTAAAAGGGAAGGTACACACAGTTGAAATAAAACCAGTCAGCTGTTACTCATGCTACCTTGCCTGTAAATAAACTGAGGAATTGAGGAGAACCTTTGATACTGCTTATGTATATCTGCATATTTTCATAGCTTGGGTTTTTTGTGTTCTTGAATTTGTTGCTAAGGAAAGCAATGCTAGAGCTTATAAACTGAGCAGCCTGCCCTTCGAGTATCAGGGTGAGCATAGTCTTCCTTAGCTTGACTCTTGGGCAGTAGTGTTCTATTTTTACTCCATTTCAGCTAGAATAGAAAATCCAGTTTATGTTTAGTCTACCTTCCATCAGGTTGTCCTTTGCTTTCTGAACATGAACGTCTACAAGCAAGTGGAACAGTTTCTGTTGTTTTTGTGTTCCAAAAAACAATTTTAGTTCCTTTTCATAGAGAAGCTGATTATGGCTTTGGCTCTTTTATGACCAAATGTCAAAGCCCGTTTGAAGTGAGAAGTGCTTCCCAACAAAGACTGGCTATAGTTTCTAATTTTAGTTAACCACGATCCTAGTATCTAAATGGTGTAAGCTGATGGGGAGCCGTCATGTGGATTGTAAGGCTGAGATGGGAAATGCATGCCAGAAATGCAAGGTCTTCCTAAGCTACTGTTCATTTTATATAGAAACCATTCCCTAGCCAAACACTTAAACTAGAGTAAACCAACATCAGGGTTTATGAATTAAATAATGTAATGGAAAAGCTGCTCTCAGCAGAAATACATCCACATAGAGACAGTAAAAGGCAACAATAGGTGCTTCTCCCAGATGAACCCCTGGGAAACTGTAGAAATGTTGAATAGAAATCACTTTTTTGTAAAAAATCTCCCCAGTTCTTTGCTAAAAGCAGAAATTGTAGTTCAGGACCTTTAAAATTGGATACTGAACTGTTAAGTTTTCTCGGATTTTGAAGACACCACGGTATTGTTAGCCTTGTAAGTGCTGATATGAGATAGACATTTGGACATTACAAGATGGATTAATTCCTCTCACCCATGCACAGTTGCTCACTCAAGATGCTTGTCTGTTAGCCTGGCTACAATTGCAATTTAATTATACACTGGTCTCTAAAGAGTTAATTTGATTTATAATCTGTATTCTGAAGCCTTTCCGTGAAGGGGAGACTTGTATTCTTTTTCTGTTAACAGAAGTATTTCATTGTGTAGCTACTGTAAAATATCTGTCAACTGTAAAATATCTGTCAACTGTAAAGGCCAGTACAACAGTTGAAAAAAGGTATTTCCAATATTTATTTTTTTAACACTTTGATCCTCAGGGGTCTTTCAGAAACCTAAGTATCACAGAATCACAGAATATTAGGGATTGGATCTAGTCCAATAACCCTGCCACAGCAGGATCACCTACACCAAGTCACACAGGAACATATCTGAACAGGTTTTAAACATCTCCTGAGTAGGAGACTCCACGACCCCCATGAGGAGCCCTTTCTACGTGCTCTGTTACCCTCACTTGTGAAGAAGTTCCTTCTCATATATATGTGGAACCTCCTATGTTCCAGCTTACTCCCATTGCCCCTTGCCCTGTCATTAGATGACATTGAGAAGAGCCTGCCTCCGTCCTCCTGACACACACCTTTCATGTATTTGTAAACATTAATGAGGTTCCTACCTCAGTCTCCTTTTTCCCAAGCTCAAAACACCCAGCTGCCTAAACCTTTCCTTGTTGTACTCCGTTCTTCATCTTTGTGGCTCTGTGCTGGACTATCTCCAGCACTTCTGCATCCTTCATGAACTGAAGGGCCAGAGTTGGACACAATATTCCAGATGTGGTCTCACCAGTGCAGACTGGAGGGGGAGGAGAACCTCTCTTGATCTACTAACCACCTCCCTTGTGATCCACCCCAGGGTGTTATTAACCTTCTTGCCCACAAGGGCACATTGCTGGCTCACAGTAATCGTGCTGTAATGGAAGGGGTGGAAAATAGAGTAGATAAAGCATATAAAGTAGTTTCATTTCTTCACCTCTTCTTTTCATAACTGATGATGTACAAAAAATTTCAAAGTACTAGAAAAATTTCAAGTATGAGTTAACAGACTTAATGTCTTGTTAAATAAGGTCTCTTCACAGACTTGTATCTTCAGAATTTTAACATGCTTTTGCTCCTATGAATGGATCCTAATACTTGATTTAGTGTGCTTAAACGTACATAAACCTCTTGGTGTTTAATCAATATTTGATTAAACTTTGCTTTGAATAAAAGCACTTCAAAATAGAAAATGTTCTTTCTGTTTAACAGATGTGACATTAACAAGCATGTAAAAAATCTGTTAAGGAATGTTTGACAGTTACCTTAGTTGTACAAGTGGATGCTGGGAAAAAAAAACATACTCCTAGGTTACTGTAAAATAGAGAAAATGACAAATTGTTTTACGTCAGTTAGCACTATGGTTATTTTCTTTCTTTAGATGTAAAAATTAAACTGTTGTCATACGCTGCCAGTGCGTTATCTGGTTTCTGTTCTGGTACTAGTAAGACATTACTGCACGTTACACATCACTAGCATAGATGTGTCGGTAGAGTACAATATTGTATTACGTACGTTAAGAGAGCCTATCTGAAGAGGCTGGTATTAAGAATGCACAAATGAGTTTCAGCTGCCTAAATGGTAGAATTCTGAGAGAAATTATATATCACATTTTAAAAATCATAATTGGCTTTCTAACGGAGTTAGGCAGTAGGTGCATCGTTACTCATTTGTGTTGGGTGGAAACAGGGAAATTTATTGATAGAACATAAAATAAAAAGTGTCTTTCCTGCTTGACCAGTTATTGGTGTAGAGATAATTGCTGACAGGTACTTGTTTCAGTCTTACTGAAGAAGCATTTTCTAATGCTTGGCAGATCTAAAAGATGTTTAATAGCGCTTGAAGATGTTCTAAAGGGAAAAAGTTTATCCAAGCTTTACCTTGCCATTAGTTGTCTGACTTTCTTTGTTAGAGAAAAATCTGTTTACACCGCTGGAAGAGGGAGAAGAACTGATTGTGAACACTCAGAAACAGGTGAAATTTCGCTTAACAGTGACATTAAGAGATCATCTAAATCACATACCTTGAAGTCTTTTTTTTATAATATAAATGTCTATACCAGTATGGGTCACTTTTTGCTTGTTAAGTTACCTACAGGCCTGCATGACATTGACATAATTTAGATGTCTTTCTTCTTTTCCTCTTAATGTGATTTGTGTCTGGAAGATGATACAGTGTCATGTGGATGCCTGTGATGACATGCAGCCACCAGAGCTGGTGAGTATGCTTGTTCTTGTTTGAAAAATGCTTTATAGTGAACAGGTTAACTGAAAACATTATTTCTTGACTTCAGACAGTGGCAGCTTGTGCAAGCAGGTCATGTTAATAAAAATGAGAGGCTAAGCCAAATGAGAAGAGCTTTTCTGTATCTGTGATAAAGAACACAGATTAGCCCAGAAATCTGTCAAATGCAAACAGGAGTATGCCTCTCTGCTTGCAAGTGTGGTGCTCTGATCAGCTTTAAATACAGATTAAATATCAGTGAAATACACAGCAGAGTCCTTTGTTCTTATGTCTTTTGAACTGCACTACAAACTCTATTACGTTTTATTGCAGTCTGTATTGCTAAGTAACATAATTATGCAATATAGGTTATTCAGAGTCCGAGGATAAGCTTGACTCATTGTATGAGTAGCTTCCATGTTGATCTTGTAGAAGGGGTTAGTGGGTAAAAATTATTTGTGAAAAGTTGTTATTTCACAACTTGGGAGAACAAGTAATTGTAGTTGGTTGAGCTGTGCTGACTGCCAGGTGCCCACCTGTCTGCTCTGGCTCTCTCCTTCCTCGGCAGAATGAGTGGAGAAAATGAGCTGGAAAAGCTAATAGCTCAGGATAGAAACAGAGAGTTAACGTATTAATTGCCATCATGCACAAAACAACGTTGTCTTGGCTCAAATGAATTTGTTGCCATTTAAAAATAGAATAGCATAGTGAAAAGCCAAGAGGAAAATTAAAAGTGCCTTCTGCCACTCCTGACTTTTTTTCTGGGCTCAGCTTCATTCTTTCATAGAGAGGGTGGAGAGTGGCATATTGCAGTCAGTACAGTACACTTTGTTCCTTTCTCTTTACAGTGTTAACCTGCCCCATTGCAGGGTTCCTCCCAACAGATAGGGTAAATCACAGTAAATGTGTGTGTTTCTGATAGACTCAGCTCCAGCCTGGTCTGTCTTCATGGAGTTGCATTTATTCAGCAACAGATTGCTTCAGTGGGTCGCACCTAGGACAGAGGACCTGTCAGGTGCCTGTACCTCTGTGGGCTCTCCAAGAGCTGCAGCATCCTTCAGGGCATATCTGCCTCCTGCCAGGATAGGATTCTTGTTTGGCTGCAGCACTGCTACCTGATCCACCGTGGTTTACTGCATTGACGCAGGTGAATCTCTTCCAGGGCTCGGAGCACCTCTTCACCTTCCTTCACTGTAGTGTTTGCACAGTTGTTTAACTTTTTTTTTCCTCCCTCACCTCTCACAACTGGTACACACTGGGGCATTTTTACCCTCTGTTCAATGTTGCCACAGAGGTGCCATCACTTTTCCTGATGATCTGTGCTTTAGGCAGCAGTGGGTTCATTTTGGTGTCAGCTAGAACTTACAGGCTTTGTCTGGCAGCAGGGCAACCTCTGGCCTCTTCTTACAGGGGCCACCCCAGCAGTCTTCCAGAAACTGAATTCTGGAAGATGCATATTTATTCTGTCATTATAGGAAAGCATTAAAAAAAGACATCTTCTGCAAGTATAAGGTGTTAGATGAAATCATAGCATGTATTGGGACTGAAAGGGACCTCCAAAGGTCATCTGGTCCAACCCTTCTACAACAAGCAGGAACATGTCTTAACTAGAATGAATTGCTGAGAACCTTATCAAGCCTGACCTTTAATGTCTCCAGGGATGGGGCTTCCACCATCTCTTGAGGCAACCTATTGCAGTGATCCACCATGTGATATTAAATAACTTTTTCCTAATGTCCAGCCTAAATCTACCCTTTCCCAGCTTAAAACCATTTCCCCTTCGTCTTATGATTACATTAAATTGCAAACAGTTCTTCCAAGCAATGGGTGTAAGTTGCAGCAAAGGAGGTTCCGCCTCAACACAAGGGGGAACTTCTTTACTGTGAGGGTCACGGAGCACTGGAACAGACTCCCCAGGGAGGTCGTGGAGTCTCCTTCTCTGGGGACTTTCAAGGCCCGCCTGGATGCGTTCCTCTGTGATCTGTGTTCGATAGTTTTGTCCTGCTCTGGCAGGGGGGTTGGACTCAATGATCTCTTGGGTCCCTTCCAACCCCTAACATCCTATGATCCTATGAACTGGAAGGCTGCTATATGGTCCCCCCAAGTCTTCTCTTCAGGCTGAAGAATTCCAGCTCTCTCAGCCTGTCTTTAGTAAGGAGGTGCTCCAGCTCTCTGATCATTTTCATGACTCTCCACTGAACGTGCTCCAACAGGTCGACATGAAGCACTTGATGTCAACTACTGATTTAGGAATCCTGACAACAGAAAAGCCAGGAGTGCTCATTGCAGTGATTTGTGTTTGGCATATGGTGGTTTTAGCAGAACAGAAGTATCACATCACAGTTAACTGTCTGAAAGTACCAAGGGTTGTAGCATAGTCAGAATGAATTAACAGACCTGTTCTTAAAAGCTTTGAGGTTATTCCCAAAGATGTAGGTGAAGTAGGAGGAATGACAGATAAACCCTTTGTCCCCCAATCTGGGTGCTTTGAGTGTCTGCCGAGCTCTGTCAGCATTAATAAGGCTATACTTCGGTCTTTTCATTGTAGTGTTAGTTTAGTCCAAGGGTTGGCAGTAGGTGAGCACCAAAAAAATTGCCGACTGGCAGCTGAAGATTGTGAGGCTAGTGAGTAAACTGATATAGTTGATTCATTTTATCTCTCTTTATGCCTTAGTCTTACATGTTTTAACAGGGCAGTATAAGAGGTTAACAGGATTTCTCCTCTCACCTATTTCTGCTCCACCCTCATTTGCTCAATATGCCTGTTACAGCAAGGTCAGGTGTAGAGATTTTGTATAGAATAGGCTCAGACATAACTGTATGATACTTAAAATACTTTAATGAAGCATGACTATTTGCTATTTAAGTGGGTTTTTTTGTCTTTCTCTGACAGTTTGAAGGTGGCTCTGGATATGGTAAGTGTTTACAGAACCTTTACATGTACTTCGTTACATAGTCATAACAAGGGCGTGATGCATACGTTTAAATCAGATTATTCTTACGCAGGGGGACGTGGTTCTTATGGAGATCTTGGCGGACCTATCATCACAACACAAGTAACAATTCCCAAAGATGTAAGTAAAGTTGACTTGCTTTCAACTTGTGTTTTTTCTCATAATAAAAGTCACAACCTTCTCTTTTATAAAGTATATAAAATTATTTGGAGTGCTTGATAAGTGCTTCTATTACAAAACAATTGTTTCAAAAAGTCACAAGAAGTCTATTCATGCATTGGTTTTGTCTTCACTTTAGAGATACGCTAAATAATTTTACTAGCTGTTAATATTCAGAAAGTTAATATTCCTATTAACTTTTAGTTAACATTCATTGCCATGGTCTAGCCTTGAGCTCTGTGGTAACAGGTTGGACTTGATGATCTATGAGGTCTCTTCCGACCTTGGTAATACTGTGATACTGTGATAAATTGAGATGGTTTGTGAGACTCGTGGGTTTTTTGCAAGTTAGCAACTGATTCTCCAATTTTATCATGTGTGCGTAAAGGAGATGTTTTGAGGATGTAAACTAGCGTCCAGTGCAACTCTTTAAACTTACAGAAGCTACTCAAACACTGCTGATGTTTCCTTTAGAAATCGTTTTATCAGGGAATTAATGGTTTGTTTTTATCTCTAGCTGGCAGGATCTATTATTGGAAAGGGAGGACAGAGAATTAAACAAATACGTCATGAGTCTGGAGCTTCAATCAAAATTGACGAGCCATTAGAAGGCTCTGAAGATCGGATAATAACCATCACAGGAACACAGGACCAGATACAAAATGCACAGTATTTACTGCAGAACAGGCAAGTTCAAGTTTGTTTCTTGCCCTGCTGACATTTTTAAGCTGACTGTGAAATGTGCACTCTAAAGCTGCTCTTCTCTGTGACACTGTTTTTAGAAGGCAGGTTTTAAGTAATTATTTAAATCTAACTTTGCCAGTGGTAGCTCTGCCTTGATTCTCTTCAGTTCTCTATTGTAATTAAAATGAAGACACACCCTCAAAACTAACCTTGCTGGAAGACTCCTTAACCAAGCAGCCTTCTCATTCCTCTGGTGAAAACTGCTGCAAAAACACTACTTGTAATAAATTACATAGAACCTGTAGAAAGTATAGAAGATGTCAGTGGATGTTGGCCTAGTTCTGTGTGGAAGACTAGTGATTTTGTTGTTTTTAGATAAGTAAATTGACAACAAATCACAGTCTGCCATATGGCACAGACCATGCCTCTACAAGACCAGTTGAAATTGATTTGATGCTGTTGTGCAGCATTTCACACTTTGCTGACATTACTTTGTCTTTTCTGCCAAATATTAAGACTCAGACTTGATTTGCTTAGTTTGCTTTTATTAGCATGTTGGCTGTTCAGTGCAGAGTGTAGTGTTGGAATGTTTAGCTTCAGATTAATAATATTTAAGTGTACCTAAAATTATATTAATACACATATAAATTATTAGTAATGTTTTAAAATTATTTACTGTTAAATGCATTAGGAATCCGTAACTTAATTAGCACTAAGAATGTCATTGTGAATGTTGATGCAAGATATATATGGTCCATCATTCTAATACATGCTTTTTTCTTTTTCTTTTATAGTGTGAAGCAGTATGCAGATGTTGAAGGATTCTAATGCAAGATTATTTTTTCTTTTTTATAGTGTGAAGCAGTATTCTGGAAAGTTTTTCTAAGACTAGTGAAGAACTGAAGGAGTCCTGCACCCCTTTTTTTTTGTTGTTTTTAATCTGCTTCTGTTTAAAAAGCCAACATTCCTCTGCTTCATAGGTGTTCTGCATTTGAGGTGTAGTGGAATCTTTGCTGTCCACCAGATGTAATGTTTTTAATTCCTTACAAACACAGGGGGGTGGTGAGGGAAAGAGTGCACGAGACTGATATTAACACTTTAAAGCAGCAGCAGAGAGAGTTAATTCTATTTTTGTTCATTGTTGGTGGTAAAGTGTAAATTTTCCTGTAACTTGTCACGGACAGCTTATCTGTACACTGTACCATATTTTCAAAGGGGGGAGCATACTTTTAGTCCATGTGTCCCTGGCATTCTTGGAGAGCAGTATGCAGAATGTAATGCTCTTTTGTAAGAAACATTGTATGATTTCTAAATAAATTTAGTGAACCTGTTCTTCCTGGTGGTCATTTTTCTTGAGATACAAGGTAGTATCAAAAAAACCAGATTAAAGCATTTTTACCCCATGCAAGCAAAAGTCACTGTTAAGCTTGCTCTTCTGCTTCTTCAGTACAGACGGAGTAACGTGGGGATTTTTTTTCTGACAAAGACATTACATGAAAACCGATGCCTCTGCTTTGCTGGTTTGGGGGGGGGAAGGCAAGAACATTCATGCAAATGTTATTGTAAAACTCAGACATTTTTGCAAGTGTTTGGCCCTCTTTGCAGTATGTATTGGTGACTATATAAATAAAATATTTTAAAACTTTGTGATGTCACTGAGTAAACAGTGGTAAAGTACACTTGGTTGTAGACAGCTTGCTTAATGCAGATAACACTGTTAGAAATGACAGTTGCTGTACCATTACTGACTTACACTTGTTTCATGAGCTTTTGTTTGTATGAAGTAGAAATTCTCATAAATTGGTAAATCAACAGTACCTTAACTCTGTAGCTTGTTTTTTTTCATGTTGAATTCCATAGAAGTTACTTGTGAGAAATTAAAAAAAATAAAGCTTCTGAATATGTAATTCCCTTCCATTTGTATTTATAGTTTACAGGGTTTAATTTTACTTCCTGAATAAACAAACTTTAAAAGGTGGAAGAGTGTGGTGCACAAATGCGTATGGTGGCAGCAAACTATGCATGGATTCTTCTGCTGTGTTCTGGTGGTGTTTTTTGTTTGATGGTTTGCTTTGGGTTATGTGGCTTCTTTTTGTTTCCCCTTAAGTTGTAGAACATTTAGTTTGGGTAATAGCATGGGGTAATCCCTGTCCTAGCGAGTAGCTCCTCTTTGTATTTCCAGGGAAAGGCATGAATCCAGGAGGTGGGGCACAGGGCTGGCCTGGACAGGCCTTCGAAGTCCTAGAATCATAAATCATTAGGGATTGGAAGGGACCTCAGTCCAATCCCGCTGACAACGGCAGGATCACCTACACCAAGTGGAATTTTATGTAAGTAGAAAGATCCACCTGCGCTGCAGTTTCCTCGATGGAGATGGAGGCAGCAGTGGGGTAGAGGCTGAGTGGCACCTGTGGGGGAAAGGAGGGACCAGTTAGGGGCATCTATCTCTAACGAAGACAGAGGTTTGGGGCAAGATCCAAGTGACCTAAAAGGGGTCCAGCTGTGCTGCTTGTATTTGTGCAGAAGGGACAGGTGGGGTTTGCTTGGATAATCGAGAGGGAAACAACACAGGCATCAGTGTGCGAATGTTTTTCATTTACCGTGATGGGATTTTTGTCCTGTCTATACTGTGGATCTACTGGATCCTTAGCAAGAAGTCGAGCGTAGGCACTACTCTAGCTCGGCAGGGGTTTTTTTCGGCGTGGAGATGGTGGTGTCTCAGAATAACCACTCAGGATCTTGGGTGTGCTACGGGTGTCCCTGCTACCCAACAAAGTCGCCCGACCCTCCGGGGTACCCCCGCAGCTCAGGGCTGGGTTGGGCCGGGCCGGGCCGGGTAGTCCTGCTCGGAGCGGGGCGGGGTCACAGCCGCGGGGCTGGGCTTTAAATGGTGCGTGTTTCCTGCTGACGGAGTGGTGGTGGTGGCGGCAGCGGTAGAGAATGGAATCGTTTGTGTCCCCTTTGGAATCGGCCCGTTTCATCGCGGGCAGGAGCACGGATGTTACCGTGGACGAGGACGGGGCGCGGCGGCTGGCGGAGAGTTTGTTTGACAGAGCCGCGGCGGAAGAGTTCGGCGTGTCGGGGTGGAAGACCCTCCACGAGCTGAACCCACGGGCCGCCGACCAGCAGGCGGTGGACTGGGTGTTCCTGGTGGACACCCTCAACTTCTCCTTCTGGTCCGAGCAGGAGGAGCACAAGTATCTGGTCAAGTACAAGGGCAAAACGTATAGCGGCTACTGGTCCCTGTGCGCTGCTGTCAACAGGGCCCTGGATGACGGTCAGTGCCAGGGGTGGGAACGCGGGCGATGGGTGTGAAATAGGCGCCTCTGAGGTCGTGGCCCTAATCCGTGCAGTCCGCCTCAAAGAATGGCAAAAGCACTCTGTGCTGAAACTGGGTTGTTTGAAGTTCTGATTGTGGGATCTCATCTCTTAAAACAGCTTAAAGGGGTGTGTGTAGCCAGCCATTTCTAATTTCTGCTACTTCACACGTGTCCTTGTGGCCAGTGGCAAAGTGGGGTTTAAGCTAAGTGTCTTCAGAGACAGTACCAGCATGGCTCCACAAAGTGTGAACGCCCATTCACCTTCAAAACCAGTATTTCAGTGCTCGCTCTTGTTACCGTCGGGAAAAAACCTAGTGGAACTACTCAATTTGTAGGTGTAGAGAGACGTTCTGATTAGCTTCCTACATGTTTGTAAATTACGAGGTTTTCTTTAGCAAATGCTGTGTAAACACACAGCGTGATGGAGAGCTAAAGGAGAACAGGCCTGTGCTGGCCCTGCTATGTGTGTGCTAACTGATTTTCCCCATGTGCTCTGTAAACACTCAAAGGAGAAGACTAAGGAGTTGAGAAAAATTCTATGTGGGAAACTAAGAAGAGCTGCATGTTGGAGATTGTTATCTGTGCAATGAAGCACTGCTGTGCAAGCACCGATTTAGTTGTTAAGCGGTGCAATGACTGCTGAACACACAGGCAACTTTCACATAGCTGACAGTCTGCTTTAAGCCTTGGGATGTGTTATGATGGCCTAAACATATTGTTTTTACTTTTCTGAAGGAATACCTATTACCAGTGCATCGTATTTTGCCACCATGACGCTTGATCAAGTTAAGCACGTATTCCGTTCTGACACAGAAGTGCCCATACCTTTGATTGAAGAGAGACACCGGGTGCTGAATGAAAGTGGAACAATTCTGCTAGAGAAGTTTGGAGGCTCTTTCCTCACCTGTGTTAAAAAAAGTGATAAAAGTGCTCAAAAACTACTATGCCTGGTGCTGGAAAATTTTCCTTCTTTTAGAGATGAAGCTGTGTTTGAGGTAAGCTAGTTCTAACACAACTTTTTATGATAAGAATTTTTCCCTTAACGGTTGTAACTTGAAAAGATAGACTTTGGGTAGTCTACATAAGTTTTTCTAGGAGGATTGTCTGCTCAGAATTGATCTAATGTTCATGAATTGTTGGAGTTTTTAATCTGGAAATTGGAAGGTGGACTGAAGTGTTTCTGTGGCACTCAATGCATTCAAAAGTAAAGGTAAATAATATTAAAAATTGCTATTATTTTAATATTTTTGGCTGAAATCAATAAAAATATTGGTCTGTATAATGAAAATCAGTCTCTGAAACTCTTCATTTTGTTAATTGAGTCATGCATGTAGGGAAGAAGTATTCTAGACCACAGTATGCTTTCTTGTTAAGCTGCAGTGAAATTGTTGAGATTTTGTTTATTAACCTAAAGCTCTGAATACAAGATCACGGAATTTATTAACAGTGAAACATTATTGTTTTAAACACTTAACAGGACAGGAATGTGTTTGTAATGACAAAAACAGCTTTCCTCCCCAGAGGCATTTTTTTTGTAATTAATGTTTATGTATTCCCAGGTTCGCAGTTAGATCACAACTCCTTTGTGCTCCTTAGAAATTCGTAATATTTTAGATGATTTGGGGTTTTTTTTTCCCTTGAACTGCTACTAACTTTTTCCCCTTCTTTCCCTGCCCTGTCATGTTTCTTGCCTTGAGGCTCTTCAAGTTAATGAAAGAAATTAAAACTTTTGTAGCATTATTAAAACATACAGCTAGTGGGAATCTGATTTTTCGCCACACGTTTCACAAATGGCTACGGGCTAGCAGTAGCCCACACTTTAGTCAGTCAGGGTTAATGGCATATTGACACTTCTTGGAGTCATTCTATTGCAAGAAACAGAAGTGAAGGAAATCGTCTGTCTGATATGCACTGTGTCTCTGGCTTTGTCTTTACAGGCATAGTCTTTGTTTATCATCAGTGACGTATGTAGATACTCCTGTGCTCAGTTTCATCTGCAGTAGAATTAATTTGTTACCTTATATTCTAAAGACCCAATTCTAATAACAGTGTAGCCTATACTAATAGCCTGTGCAGTCTTTTCAAGGTGACTTTCTAGAACACCTAGAACACCAATCACTGAACACTTGAGCCTTTGTCAGTTAGATCTGCCGTTTAGTAGGTGGTGTAATTTTTATGATTTTGTTTTTCTTATCTCCCTTTATGGCAGGAGACAGTTTACATGAAAGGTCATAGGTTCTTTCTAACTAAACTTTGAAGGTAATGGCTTAATCTGTTGGGAGTTGTTACATATAAAGTTGGGGTTTTTTTGACAATTTCGGTGGTCAGGAAGGAAATATTTTCCAAGCAGTATTTTCTTACCTTTACAGGGCCTGCATTTGATGCTGTATGCTTTTCATGAGATGATGATGTTGAGTGCTTTATAAAGCAAGCCTCCTCTCCAAAAAAGCAGCAGCAGACTAGTGAATGAGAAGACATTCCAAAGCATGATACCAGACAATTACCACTGATGTAGTAGTAAAGCCTGTAGCATGAATATGAAAGCTGCTTCTCTTCCTTCTTAAGCAAAATGTGTATCTTGAAGGAGAGTGAAATAATGTAGCCCAACTTAAACCTGACTTTAAAATCAAATTAATCTATCTGGATCTGCTGGCTACACTTATTTTGATGTAGCCCAGGATGTGGTTGGCCTGGTCAGCAATTGCATGTCGGTGGTTCATGTCCAGCTTTTCATGCATTATTATCGCCAGATCTTTTTCCACTGGGCTGCTCTATAGCATGTCTTCTTCCAGTCTGTGTTGATACCTCTGGTTCCTGTGACCCAGGTGCAGGACCTTGCACTGGCCCTTGTTGAACATCACAAGGTTTGCCTGGGCTCACTTCTACAGTTAGTCCCAGTCCCTCTGGGTGGCATCCTATCCCTTTGGTGCATTAGCCACACCATCCAGCTTGTTGTTATCTGCCAACTGGCTGAAAGTGCATTCAATGCCAATGTTGATATAATTAACAAAGGTATTGACTAGGCCCTCAAGGAACACCACTTGTCACTATTTTCCACCTGAGCATTGAACCATATACTACTACTGTCTGTATATGACAGCCAAATCCTTATTCACTGAACAGTCCACCTGTTGAAGCTGTATCTGTTGCATCAAAACAGATTCTGCAAAGAAAAAAAGACAGGTCCTTGTCTTAGGCCACTCACTCCTAAAGGAAAAAGACTAGATTCACTCTAGAGTCTGCTCAGGAAGTCTGCTGCCTCCCTGGGGCCAGCATCAAGGATGTACAGAGAGAACTCCTTACTCTAGTTTGGACCTCAGATTACTACCCATTAATTTTTTTCAAGTAGTTAAATGAAGTACCAATGAGAAGTTTAAGAGCAATGGAGAGAAACTTCAAGCCTTCAGACAGCTGGTTAGGGGATCAAGAGTATAATTAGTGCTCTCTAGCCCAACAGCTATGAGGACTGATGAGAGGATAACCACAAAGACTCAGCAGATCAATTTGTAGCTCTGACCCTGTTGTTATGGGCAGGACTCTGTCTTCTTTGACCATGGTTTGATTTTTGGCACACCGGACCTGCTTGCAAGAGATGTTTAACTGAAAGGGAGGACAGGATCACAGAACATTAGTGATTGGAAGGGACCTTGAAAGATCTAATCAAATCCCTGTGCCACAGCAGGATCCTGGGATAAGAATTAGCAGGAGTCATTGAAAAGGTTTTAAACTAGATTTGAAGGAGAGTGGGAGATAGTGATCCATGCAGCAGCAAAGATACAAGGGTTAATGGTAGGCTGGTAACCACGGAAGCATTTGAAAATGGTCAGGTGTGAATTAAGCTTCATCCACCAAAAAGGTGGTGTGATCATTAGCCCAGCTGAAGTGCATCAATACCAATGCACACAGCATAGGTAATAAACAGGAGAACCTGGAGGTTATTATGCAGAGAGAGAACTGACATAGTTGCCATCATGGAAATGTGGTGGGATGGGCAAGGAAGGAGAGGCAGTCCTCTATGTTAGGGATGGATATGGGTCTTTACAACTTAATAATGGTGATTATGGGGTTGAATATTTACGAGTAATAATCAAGGGAAAGGCAAACTATGCAGATTTCATGATAAGGGTTTGTTATAGGCTGCACAACCACTAAGAAGTAGCCGATGAAATATACTTCTCAGAATAGCAGATTAGATGAACTCTGAGGTTTCTGAAAGAGTGAGTTTGCTGGACTTCAACTATACTATTTGCTAAGTGGAAGAAAACAAACACCATTGTGTTCTGATCCAAGCAGAACAGAAACAAAATGTGCTCCACTGCAGTTACGTGTATTATGTTTTTAGTTATTTATGAGCATTCCACATGGTACTTGTCTTTTATACTGTTTCTATTTTAAGCTATTTTCATGGTTGCACTTTAATTCTGCTTTAGTTAACTAATATGTTTGCTTAATTAAATGGTTGTTTATTTTTCATTGAATAATATAAATCTTACCTGTCTCTCTTCTGTACATGACATTTATTGGTGTCTCAGGCACCTAAGTAATTAATAAATTTCTTTCATCAGAAAAAAAAGGTGTCTTTCTACAAACGGGCACAAATCCTTGTGGCTGATACATGGAGTGTATTAGAAGGCAAAGGAGATGGCTTATTTGATGACATTTCTAGTCTGACTATATTTGCCGACTACAGAATTCCTCAGGTTCTTGTTCACTTAAAAGCAATGAAGTATTCCGAAGGACTAATGAAGAAACTGCGTGAAGGTTTGTTCTGCCTTTACTAGTATCAAATAGTCTTACCTCTTGACATGGTAGACTAAAGCTTCTTTTAAAATGTTATGTTTTGTTCATGTAAGGGGCTACGTGTATTCTTGGTCCAGGGAATAAGGACTTCTTATGTACTGATGAGGTAACAGAAAGAACCTTATTCTCTACCACTGATCTTAATGTTATCTTTTTATAAAGACCTGTTTCTTGGGTTAAACAGTGATAAAGGAAAGACTAACGAGACTCTATCCAGCTGCTATCTAAGCTTCTGAAGGGCTGCTGTTGCCAAAACCACTTATCAGTGTGAATATAGTTGTATTTTTCCTTGGGCTCACAGAAGAAGCCACAGGTTCTTCATGCTGTTCAAAGATGACCTAAAAGCATAGGGATTCCTCTTTATATGTACTGAAATGCTGGAAAGGTAATATTATAAGCATCCATTAAAAAGAAAAAGCCTTTCAGTGAAGATAATTACATTAGAGTCTGTTTATTAAGCATGGTTCCACCATCCAGTAAAGTTCATAGTTTGTAAAGCCATAAACTAATAACCTGTTCAGCTGTAAAATTATGTTACTTAAGGGTAGGACTGCTCTTAACTCAGTTTTAAAATCACATGACAAGGTAAATAGATAAGTAAAATCATTCATGCATATATATATATATATATACACACATACACAGTATCTATAAGAAGATCATGTAGATAAGTTTTGCAGGAATCATAAGGATATTCCCATTCATTTAAATAAATAGGTTAACTTATATTTTTATAGTTTGTGGGAGCATTGTGCTTTGTTTTTAAGTCGTGGAGTTAGCCTAGCAGAAAATACACTGCCTCAAAATTGTTTTACTACTTTTTTTCCCCTTTTCCATAAGCAAAGAAATATCTGTATAGTGTTACAATCCAAATGCCTGTTCTTAAACAGCAGATCTAGAATAGGATAAATGTAGAGGGGAAAGGCACATTTGGGCTTATTTCCATTGCTTGAAGATGACCAGATTGCTGTCTTCTGTGTCCTGCAGGAACGATGTTCCAGTCTGGTGACAGGGAGGAGGTGGAGATCCGAGGCTGTTCTATCTGGTGCTGTGCACTGATTTGTAATCACCTGCTAGAGCTCTACGAGAAGAAGGGTCAGGATGTGCGCGGCCAGATCAATGCGGTCTTACTCGACTACTATCTTTGGGATTATGCCAGGGATCACCGGGAGGACCTGAAGGCAATCCCATTTCACCGAGTGCGGTGCATCTATTACTGAGCCCAGGGCGGCAGCTGTTGATCACGCCATTCTCCTCATCCTTGCCCAACCCTGACCCCCGACTCCCGTTTTCTGATACTCGCAGCTCTCACTGTTCTCTTTTGTTGTCCGTCAGAGTTTTTATCCGGAATCCACGGTGCTAACCCCTAACGGTTGCCCGGCTCGGTTCGGCTTGGCTCGCTCCTTTGTCCTGACCTCGGACTAAAGGGGCGCTGACGTCAACACTTGCGTTCGCGTGTTGAGTGATTGGAGCGGGAGGCGCCTACGTGCCCTGCGCGCCGCCGTTGCCGCCGTTGCCGCCGTTGCCAGGCGAGGCGTCGCAAACAAACGCCCTGCGGCCTCCAGTTCCGGGCCGGCCCCGCTGACAAAATTGCCACCCGGGCAAGCACTGGCCTCCGGTCCCTGCGCTCTTCTATCAGCTGCTGCTTTTGTCACTCTTCTTGTCTTCCCGTGACGCGCTTTAACCTCTGTTTCTAAGAGGAGGGGGGAATGTCAGTGCCTCAATGCAGTACTCGCTAAAGGATGAAAAAACCCTACCTGGGACAATAAAAACGGAAGTAGAACAAAGTCTGCAATCGGTGAGTTTATGTGCCGTGTACTTCAGAGTAGAGTCCGATTTTAGTTTCATGCTTTTTTTTTTTTTAACTTACACTGAGTAGATAAAATTGGCCTTTTTTTTCGGCTTCAGATAGTTTCTAAGCTTTGAACGACCAAGTTCCCAAACTAAACAGGGTAGAATGAGATACAAAAACTCTTCACTGTGCAACCACCACATCTGTTTAAAGCTGTTTGTTTGCAGCAAACTAGAACTTCGGGGCTTTGTGAATTAATTCTGCCAATTTGGTAATACAGCTTTCTTAAAGACAGTGTGTGGGAGTTTAGCAAGCAGGAAGATCTGCAAAATAATTAAATAAATTGAGGATTTAGTAGTAACTGTAAGGGGTTTTGAGTAGTCTTGAAAGACCACTGCAATGAAAGGCTATTCCTTGATAGTCAGTTGTGCAGTGGTACAGTACTTAGGTTGAAGGAATGGATATGCAAAGAGCAGTAGAAGAAGTGATGGTTGCTAAAATATGTAATTAATAAAAAGTAGTTGCCTATGTGCTTAAAGATGTAGATAAAAATCAGAGATATGCTTTATGCTTTGCATCCTTTGTAAGGAACACAGCTGGTTCTTTTATGCTTGCTCAGTTACAAATGCTTGTCACTTCATAAATGAAGAGGGATTTAAAATGTGTGTGTGTACACATAACTTTTGGGAGAAAAAGGTTTTCATTCACTGCGGGAATAGGATAATGAAAGGATTCATTGTAAGCTTATGATATATTTTTGCCTGTGTTAGGTCCAAGTAGAAAGTTGGGTGCCTTTCAATCTTCAGGTTAGGCCTGCTAGCTTGGAAGAATAGAGACAAAATTATTTTATTAATTAATGTAACAGTTATTAGTATAGCCACTTGTGTATCAGGTACAGGGCTTAGGTGTTCTTCAGGAAATGTTAACTTTATACTTCTGCTGGAAATTAATTCTTACTTATTATTAGAGAACTTTCTTTCGCAGTTGCAGAGAACCTGCTAACTAAGTGAATAGTGAGAGTGGAACGCAGAGATGGAGTCTGATATGGAGGAAATCCCAGTAAAAGTTGCAGTTCGAGTCAGACCTCTGCTCTCCAAAGAAGTACTTCATAACCACCAAGTGTGCGTGAGATTAGTCCCAAATACACAACAAATCATCATTGGGAAAAACCGTGTCTTCACTTTTGATTTTGTATTTGGCAAAAACTCAACCCAAAAAGAAGTTTACACTGTTTGCATTAAGCCTCTTGTAGTGTCTTTGACTGAGGGATACAATGCTACAGTATTTGCATATGGACAGACAGGATCTGGGAAGACTTACACTATCGGAGGTGGTCACATAGGTAGGTTGTAGAAAGTATGGGGGTTTTATACAATCTACGCTTTTAATGGTCTCCTATTTTAGCATGCGACTAAAACATTTTTTTTCCCTGAAATGCAGTATTTGAGACTTTATTGCTATATGTGTCTTGTCTTGAAAATGTCTGCTTCGGGAACAGTTTGCTTGCTTCACCTGTTATTTTAGACATTACTATGATGTCATAGAAATGTCTTATTTAAGTCTTCCAAATGGATGTTATTCTAGATCTCTTGCCAGATACTAAGGTCTTTCTGTTTTTAGAATCATAGATTCACTGAATCATTTAGGTTGAAGAAGACCAATGAGAGTGAGTCTAACCATTAACTAATGCTGCCAAGTCTACCAGTAAACTCATGTCCCTCAGCACTGCATCTACAACTCTGGAGCTGTTCAAGGCACGATTGGACGTGGCACTTGGTGCCATGGTCTAGCCTTGAGCTCTGTGGTGACAGGTTGGACTTGATGATCTATGAGGTCTCTTCCAACCTTGATAATACTGTGATACTGTGATACTGTGATACATGTTTCTTAAATACCTCCAGGAATGGTGGCCCCACCACTTCCCTGGGTAGCCTGTTCCAATGTTTTATAACATTTCTGATGAGTATTTTCCTAATATACAACCCAAACCTCCCGAGTACAGTCTAGAGGTCATTTTCTGTTTCTCTATTGCTTGTTACTTTTGAGAGGACACTGACCTCGAACTTGCTACAATCTCCTTTTTGGTACTTGTAGAGAGTGATAAGGTCTGTTCTGAGCCTCTTTTTGTCCAGGCTAAACAGGGCCAGTTGTAACGCAGAATCACAGAACATTAGGGATTGGAAGAGACCTTCAAAAATCATCTAGTCAAATCTGCCTGCCACAGCAGGATCACCTAGACCAAGTCACACAGAAACATATCCAGGCGGGTTAAATGTCTCCAGAGAAGGAGACTCCACAACCCAACTGAGGAGCCCCTTCCAGTGCTCCATTGCCCTCAACAGGAAGAAGTTGCTTCTTGTATTTATATGGAACCTCCTATGTCCCAGCTTACACCAAATTGCCCCTTGTCCTATCACTAGATGACTTTGAGAAGAGCCTGGCACCATCCTCCTGACACCTTTCACATATTTATAGATGTTAATGAGGTCACCCCTCAGTCTCCTCCAAGATAAAGATACTCAGCTCCCTCAGCCTTTCCTCGTAAGGAAGAAATTCCACTCCATGATCCTTGTTGCTCTACGCTGGACACCCTCCAGCAGCTCTGTGTCCTTCTTGACCTGAGGAACCCCAAACTGGACACTACTCCAGATGTGATCTCAACAGGACAGAGTTGAGGGGGAGAAGAACCTCTCTAGATCTGCTAACCACACCCCTTCTGATCCACCTCAGGATGCTGTTGGCCCTCTTGGCCACAAAGGCACATTGCTGGCTCATGGTCATCCTGCTGTCCACCAGGACCCCCAAGTCCCTTTCTCCTGCAGTGCTCTCCAACAAGTCAGTCTCCAACCTATACTGGTACCTGGGGTTGTTCTTTGCCTACATGCAAGACTCTACAGTTACCCTTGTTAGAGTTCATTTAATTTCTCCCTGCCCAGCTCTCTAGCCTGTCCAGTTCTCAGTGAATAGCAGCACAGTCTGCTGGGGTGTCGTCAACACCACTCAGCTTTGTGTCGTCAACAAACCTGCTGACAGTGCATGCCAATCCCTCATCCAAGTCATCAATGAATAGATTGAATAGTACTGGTCCCAGTACTGACCCTTGAGGCACTACACTAGATACAGGCCTCCACCTAGACTCTGTCCCATTGACCATTACTCTCTGGCTTCTATCCTGCAGCCAGTTTACA